>BLKR01006975.1:3443-46282 GCA_011170035.1 Teleogryllus occipitalis | reverse complement strand
AAATAATTCAAATTAATTGAACAGATTAATAACACTATCGATGACTCAACAGAAATCAGAAAGTTAACAAACTAGGCAAACTTATTACGTACTTGTAGAATTACGTCCCACCGGCGTCTTCTCCCTCCGTCAGCGCTTCTACGATCTCGGCCTTCTCGTGCCATACTTGCCATCTCGCTGTCACCTCTACTGAATCAGCAATAAGTCAGCTTTACACGGTTATTATTTCATCAGTTTTGGTCGACACAGAAAAGTGACGGACGTGACTGGATGTAATTTGTACGAAATAATGACGCATGCTTCACGTTCCAGTATGGATTTCATCCAGTTTGACTACCGTGCTCCTTGCGTCACTCCTCTCGTTTGCTATGCATATGATGCGATTTGTTCCTTTTGTACAGTTTCAAGATTTCTAACGTGTTCAACTGGAATGAGATGTGAGTATGTACTGAGAAATAAAATATGTTTTCTTATGGCGTCTGGTTCCGTGGTTAGCCCTAATACAAACTAAATCGACTTCTTAACACAATTCAACTGTTTGATCTTCAATGCTTTTTGCGACGTCCAGCGGAAATATTTTCATCACGACTGCATGCAGAAAATGAAATGTCGGTGTTAAACGCTCGTTCCCGTTCATTCATTTTCGACACAGAAACAGCGCGTAGAAATGACCGTCCCTTTACATCCGTTTTCTGAACAGAAAAATGATGAAAAAATGAATGTTCAAAACGGGGTTTAGTTACACCCCATCTACATACCACGCCGCCCGCCCCTCCTGTCATGCACGACCTTGCCCATCGTCACACAACGAAGTCCAGCCATGAAGCTCACGTGGATTGAGAATTGGATTTAATTCACACGCCATCTTGGACTGCAGCGCCATCTAGTAGAGTTACAACAAAATGAACAGCACACAAATCTTCTCCATGAAAAAAATAAGTATATGGGCAAACTATCTTTCAGAGAGGTCAATCGGTGACCGGTTTGATTCAATTAATATACGGGAACCATAAGTACAACTTTTTATATTGCCGTTTACATAGTATAAACGAGGAAGGGAAAAGAGTAGAATTTCAATAGAAAATTTATTTTTAATGTCCCTTAATGTCGCGAAAATTGTTTTCGGCGACATTGCTCTCTATTCATCTGTGAACTACAGTAATGATTAAACATTACTCGGAATTATTACCAAAATAATATTCCGAGATCGATCTGACCCAACTCAAGGCCCTGATAATTTGAAATGTATATTTGAATATTGGGAGGTTTTCAAAATTTTTCCAAAAATTGCTCCAAATATTTTCTTTAATGTCTTTTATTCGAATAGAGCAAAATTACGCTTATAAAAATAGCGCAGATCCTATTTTCATTGGTACCTCTCATGTTTCGTCAGCTACAAAAGTTAACACAATTTTGATGTCTTCCGCCGACTATATTTTCAAAACAGTGAATTGGGTCATAACGAAATCTGTTCTTCAAATTAAATTTTGAATTAATGACGACATTTTCAAAAATATGAGTAATTTCCGCATAATTCTGAGTGAATATTTAACACTAGTAGTCATACAACATCACATACTCTCTCAGATAATTAATATCGGCCAAGTAATATAACATTGCACATTTCATCCTACTAACATTTAACCTGCTGTTACTCCCACTGCTAGAAAAATATAGCTATTTTACTTGCAGGATCCAGGGTTTGATGTTTACACAAATGTGTTTGAGTCGCTTTAATGTTGCACCAACAAATACAATAAAAGGTAATGAAAACAAATTAACAAATAAGAATTTGTATATGGCGGCGTTCTTGCCGTACGGTGTCACGGTTGATGAAGGTAGCGCCGGCAGCGGCAGGTACCCTTGCCACTATCGCCCGGTGCGGCGATAACTTGCCCACCGGTGCAGCGAAGTGGCGTGCTGCGCGACAGGCCACCGGTCTCAGCGGCGCCTGCGGTGCCCACGCCTAGGGCTGGAGGACAGGGTTCCGTCCTCGTTCGCTCATCTAC
Source organism: Teleogryllus occipitalis (assembly GCA_011170035.1). Lineage (NCBI taxonomy): Eukaryota > Metazoa > Arthropoda > Insecta > Orthoptera > Gryllidae > Teleogryllus > Teleogryllus occipitalis. The sequence continues at coordinate 44,273 of BLKR01006975.1, read as the reverse complement.
TAGCGGGTGCTGGTTATGCCACGGACTGTGGCACGTCGCGATAGCATGTAGGCCGTGTCGAAAAGAGGGCGCTCCTCTGCCGGGATCGGGGTTTTACACCCCCCCTCCCCTTCCCGGTAAAGGGAAAGGGGAGAGGCTCCCCTCTCTCACTAGCGGAGGGGTTGAGCGTAACCCCAAGCCCGCTACTGGTTGGGAATTTACCACAGTAACATTTTTCATTTTCTTGTTTAGCATCGACTTGTTTTCAACACAAGCATATCTAGCTTTGTCTACTTCCATGATTCTGCTCAGAAAATATAAGCCGTTCTTACCAGTTCTGGGCGTTGTATGATTCTGATAAGCCATTGATTGTACCAGCGCACTCTATCATCTTGTTACAAGCAAGTAATCACCTTAAATTTTATGAAAGATATTGCACCGACCGTATTCAGCTCTAGTACATCATGACATTGCTTTTTAACTAAATAATTGTGTGAATTAATGTTTTCAATATACAGTTTAGTATAAATTAAATGTTGACCTTGGACATATTTAACCTTTATAATAAGTATTATTCTTTTAAATGTAAAACAAGAATATTTACTTATGAACAGAAACAGTGCCATGTTCTTTGTAATGTACAAAATCATTGCCAGTAATATCAAAGCAATCATGAAAATTTTCAATTGATATTGAATCCATCTTAATTGAACTAAGCGCCTCGAGAACAGTTTAGCAGTTCGACTTCCACCACGCCAAAACGATAAGTTTTTGTGAGAATTATACAGCCCTAGAACAGATCTACACAATTCATAGATAAGCGCACAGGAGGGGTCGAAGGGCCGTGCCCCTCCCCTCAAAATTTCAGATGAGGTCCCGTTACATTGATTTTTTTCGTATTTCATATTTTTCGTGTTTCAACTGCTTTGGTCATTAGTCCCGTTAGTGAAGTGCATGTTTTTCTCGGGAGAAGGCGGTGATCTTCCCCCGCTAGATGGCGAGATCCGGCGCCGACCTACCGTCAGCTAGTGGGGTTTCCCCCTAACCAGGACTCTCCCACCAGCGGGGCACCGCCCCAGCCAGGACAAGCTTTAAGCTGCAGACCGGTCTCCCGGAGAATGTGGTAGTGTAGTGCATGTTAGTGTAAGTGTGTGTGTAAGGGAAAAGGATAGGACAAAGAAGAAGAAGGACAGATCGCGCGCAGTCTGTGGACCGTTTGTTAGGGTACTGCTCCGGCATTCGCCGCTAGAAATCTCCTCCAGACAGTGACTGAATTCGACCTAGCTGAAAAGCTGGTTTCGGAAATCCTGCCGCCATTAGGACTCGAACCCAGGACCTCCCGGTCCGAGGCGCTGCAGTGACATCAGTTGATGCATTGAGCTACAGCTCCTGCTTGCCGTTACACATAATAAAGATTTTTTATTCGTAAATACGATCAATTACTTATTTGCCTCCCTTTTTTAAGCTTACACTTTGTGAAATTTATACACGACTTTCAGGAAAGAGGCTCTTGAAATCACCATGCAACACTGTAAATGGTTCAACATAAAATCAATTGTATTTGTAATCGTATTATTAAACGAATAGGTTTGTTTTATTCACTTCCTAAAAATTTCTCCTATGCAAATAGAAGCTTTTGGTGGAAATGAACTCTGGAGGGGCCCAGAAATTATTTGGCCCCTCCTGTTTTAGGCTGGTCACGCTTCAATGCAAATCGCAATTTATACGCAAAACCCAAATGATTGCCGGAAACCCTTTTTGTGCAGGGGGCTGAGCTACAAAAAATTTCCCATAAAAATTGTCGAATGACTCAAAATTAATGTTTGTTATTACTAGTATGGTTATATTATTTAAACATTCAAATAAAATGTGACGTAAGCATTATAACTGTAATAGACTTGTGATTGTCTGAAACTCATAATTTGGATAACAATGGAATTGCTTGTGATTGTTCACTGAATGATGGTGAAATACGTGCCAAGGGCAGTAATATTAAAGAGAAGACAACATTTTATATTAGAGACATTACTTACTGCAAACATTCGCAAGATTGATCGCCAAAATGGTCGTTTCTACATAGTTTTTTTTTCATTAAAAATGTTTAAGTTCATCCTTTTATATTTTGAAAAACCATGTAATACCATTACTATACAGGAGAACCTCTGAATCTATTCAAATATAGTACAGTCGATGAAAACATTTTCACAATATATCTCTCTGAATACACCAAACAAAGCTCTGCTCTCTTACTATTTATGTATTCCTTGAGGAGATACTTGAGTCGTGCAGATGCTCGGATAAAATCCACGTTCGTATGCAAGAACGGCATCGTAATATGCAGAAGCTTTTTCGCAATGACACCTAATAGACTTGCTGCCCTACCAAGAGACTGCTACTTACATTGCACCGGCGATAAAAATCTCCCTACTCCTGTCCTATTACTAACAGCTTCTCGAAGTTTCTTTTATCACCGAGTCTAGTTAGAATGCACTTTGCATTTTCTGTGTTAACACAACGACTCCTAATGCATCAACTTGAAAGCAGTAACTACATCTCTCGCTGCGAGAAAAATTGTATGCTGTTTGCTTGCCCCCTTATAATCACGAGTGACTGCTATCTTCGAATAAAAATGTAAAGACGAAATTTCCATGAAAAGATTCATACTAAAAATATAAGATGGATGTCTTTCTCAGATTACTATTCTTAACTATTGGATCATATTTTAACGTGCATTTCTTCAATAATTAACCCAGTATTAAGTGTTAATAAATTCAGCTCTTTTCCCTTTGATGAGCATAATCTCTTGGCGTGGCTCTACGTTACCAAAGGTGTTTTATATAAATTTCAAGATGGATATTCCATCATATAAACGAAAAAGACGTGTATGGTGAAGTTCAAATCCTTCGTATTTTTTAAACTAAAAAGTTACAATATGGAAAATTTCGTAAAATTAAATACACCATTCGAAAGGTGTATTACGTGAATAAGAAAAACCATATTAAAGGGTGTAATTCAAAATCATCTGCTAATCTTCTGAGCATATGTATCCAGCTAAATCCTTTTCAGCAATAGAAAACAGAATGATGGAGGCCACAATGAAGAAATAATTTTTACCTACTTCATTAAACCTCTAATCTACCTCTTAACCCTTTCGCTGTTTAAATTTATTTTTATTCTTGTTAGACATTTCTGTCTTCCAAGGTTCTGAACTGTAATTTTTTCGTATAAATTACATACGAAATACAATAAATTTCTGAAGTTATCCCAGGAAGGACCCCTTTAATAATCCAACCTCTTTCAAGACGCATTAATTGTTTTCACTTTTCTCTTAAAGAAACAAAAACTTTCATAATATTTCAATTATTGATTACTTTTCATAATTGATTTGGAGTTGCTAATTAAGGAAGGTGTATCAATTCATTAGAATGGCGTGAGTGGATTCATGAAAAAAAGTTGAAATTTCAAAATATAACAAAATTTGGTTTGGAACAGCTTTGACTAATGGCATGAAAACAGGTTGATGATTCATTTAATCAATGGTTCTACTATAATTTCTTTTTAATCTTCGTCATTTGGTATTTACTATTGAACGTTTATTGCGTGGTTTTAAGTTTTTTGATATTTTGTTGTAGCTCTACCCTCTCCTGAGCAGGGCAAATTAAGCTCCTTCAGTCTTCTTTAGAAGCAGTGAAGCCGCGAACTGGGCCGCAGGCGCGCTCTCGCGGTGAATGCATGCAATAGGTCCTCACAGAGAGCGCTGCGGGTAGCGGTGGTCGCAGAAAGCAGACACTCCACAGAGTGAAGTTGGAACACACATCGATGAGATCTGCGATAGATACTACCATGATCCCCTCCATGCATGAAATCGACATGGGTGTGTTGCTATGCTGCACTGTTTTTGCTTGGCCAAGCGCCGCTCCCGGCATGCGGCATGGCAAGCGAGCAGGGTCGGGGAGAAATAGTTTGAAAGAGGCATAAAGTGACAATATTCTACCGTGCCTCTCAAAACTATATTTTATAGTTACACAAAGTTAATGAACCAAAATACAACCATATTTTGGTTTATTAAATTGAACTGTGAAGAAGTAAGTAGGTCATTAATTTTCATTTAAGACTAGAACGCCCGACTTACCAATACCCCCTAGAACGCCCAACGGAAACATTTCGACTCCGAGCCTTCAATGCTTTATTAAAAAGAAATTATGCAAAAATATTATCCCCGTTACTATAACATTATGAAAATAATATTTTTGTGTATGAGTCACATCACAATTCAAATATATTTTAAAAATTTCTCGTCATTATTATTCCGCGGAAGGGAAGTTATCAAACATATTGAACGGAATGCGCATGTATACAGCCAAAACAATATGTAGAAAAGTAAACTTTTATCAATAAATAATATTTTGGTAACAATAACAATAGAAAATGTTATAAACATTTAATTTTAAGTAATACCAGTGTGACACTTGCCACAAAAATATATTTTCTGTACAATTCTATTCCCGTACTGTCCCGCAATGTCAAATTTATTCATATTTTTAATTTATTCTATATTTATTACAAAAAAACACATATGTTACAAATTTATGTTTGTTTCGGACCGATAGAAACTTGATGTGTATTACATGATGGAGTTCTAAGAGAAATTTGATTCTATATTCGAAATGGCACTTATAGTAGTTCTCATTCAGAATTTCATCATATTTACTTTATACATTACTCGCTTTACTGTGCATACAGTATAAAATACGTATAGTTGCAGTCTTTTAATATCTGACACAGCCTACAGTTTTCAAGCACATTTTGTAGAATACCATCCAGACGTTTAATCAACGCCTGCTTCGTATCCTGATGCGTGGTTCATGGTTACATTCTCCAGGCATTTCCTCTACTTGTTTTCCACAGTTGTTCCCTAATATTTCCAATGTATAGAAAAACATTGGCACAAACCTTTTTAGCGATCATCAGTCACAAGTCACTACTGTTTGCTGATTTCATTCGGTTTATATGCCATGAATTGTGTAAATACATCGAGTTTGAAAGGGAAATGCTGGTGTATCTACACTTTGTTCTCCTGACATATAAAGTGGATAGTTTGTAAATGTATCGCTTCATACTAAAGAAACATTTTTACACAAAACATCAGATAAATTAGCGATTATAGTTTCTCAGACCTCTCTTACTAATTCGAAAATCATGAAACAAGACAGTGACTAAAAAACAAGTATATCCCACGGCAGCATCACTATCTGGAGACCTAAATGCCTTCCTAAATACTAAAATTTTCTTCCAAACTCAAACATTTATCTTCAGTTGAATGATTTGAAGATATAACAATGTTTTTCTTTTATGTAATAATAGTTTATTTATCGAAACCTAGTGATATATTTGCTGTACTGTGCCGAAACCACTCATTGATTTATTGATTGTTTGATTGTCAGTGATTCCGGGCGCGACAACTACCGAGGTCATTAGTCCTGTTAGTGTAGTGCATGTTTTTTTTTCATCGAGAGGTGGCGATGATCGTCTCCCACCGGATGGCGAGATCGGCTCCGAGCTACCGTCGACTAACGTGGTTTTCCCTAACCCCCTTATCTCCCACAGCGGGGCACCGCCCCCCGTCGGGACAAGTTCTAACTTCTGGCATGTAAGTTAGTGTTGTCTATGTTAGTGTGAGTGTGTGTAAGGGATAAGGATAGAATAAGGAAGAGGAAAGAAAGATCGCGCGCGCTCCGTGGCCCGTTTGTTAGGGTACTGCTCCGGCATTCGCCTGGTGTTGATCGGAGAAACCACGGAAAACTACCGATCAGAGCAGCCGGCCGCTAGAATTCTCATCTAGACACCGACCTAGCTGAAAAGCTAGTGACGAAAATCCTGCCACCGTCGGGACTCGAACCTAGAACCTCGCGGTCTGAGGCACTGCAGTTACAGTTGACTGTACTCAGTTGATGCACTGAACCATCTCTCCTGGTACGAAACAACTCATGATTCATGTCCTTGCATGAATTAAACAACAAAACCATAAAACAATACAAACTGGAAGGAATGCTCGCAGATTTCTTCAGAAGTTATCCGAAATACTAGGAGACACGTTTAAAATTTTTCAGTGTTGAAATATATGAAATAGAAGCTTCAAGGTGCCGAACTAACGCTCGCGGCGTTCTAAGTAAATTCGATTATTTTTCATGAAATATATTTTAAACGCGATTCAATTTTGAACATATTATCAATACTTGACAATGATGAAAAGTCACAAAATTCTCTCGTCAAAAAACAAAGAAATTAGATGGACATTAAGAGCACTAGGAGTCGAAATGACTGGACGTTCTTGTGTTAACTTCCTTTGTTTATAAAAAATGCTACATGGATGTGTTTTGTGACAGTAGATTTTCATAGCATAACAACGAAGTTCAGATCAACTAACATTATCATAGGTTCTAGCTTGAATTAAGATGGGTTCATTTAGCATTGTGGCTTTACGTTCTCTTTAAATAAAAAGTGATCGGAGCATGCGTTCTTCATGTGGGTTGCTTCAGTTTGGCATTGTAACTGGCGATTCCGCTCAGGTAGAAGTATTTAAAACCGAAGCAGCAAGCCTGTAGCCCGCATTCTTTAGGGTTTTTCTTTTAGCGATAAAATAATTCCACATTGGCTAACTAAACCCACCTATACAGCACCGAAATAGACACTGAATCAGGCTAAAACCTCTGAGGTAGAACATCACTAAACTAATCATCAACGAAACACACGAAAAACATTTTTAAACCCAGTAAGAACCGAACTATCGATTTCATTGAGAATTCATCTCACAAAAAGTATTTCCATCATAAAGAAGCAGTGAAAATTTAAGAAGCGATACACCGCGTCGACGCCGCTGTCGCGTCCCCAGCCCAAACGTGATAAACGTCCGATATTCGATCACACAAGCATCGCGAGTGTCGGGGGGGTGGGCGGGGGAAGGGAGGGGAGGGCAGGGGCTTAGCGCGTAGTGGCGAGGCACAAAACGGCGCTCACGACTTTCCGAGGGGCTTCCAAGGGAAGAAGCGTCGGTATTCAGGGCAGGTAGCGCTCCGTCGCGGCGCCGCGCAACTTGCCGGCTGCGACGCGCGCCGCTGCCGCGCTGCCGTCGCCCACCCCGCGCAGTGGGCCTTTGCAACGGAATTGGCGCGCCAAGTGCTCGAGCTTCCAGTTGACAAATAGGCTTTTGATTGATTGATTGATGGATTTTTTCGTGTTTCCGGGCACGTCAACTGCTTTGGTCATCACAGTCCCGTTAGTGAAGTGCATGTTTGTTTTTCCTCGGGGGATGGCGGTGATCTTCCCCGCTGGATGGCGTGATCCGGCGCCGACCTATCGTCGGGTTTCTCCTAACCAGGACTCTCCCACCAGCAGGGCACCGCCCCAGCCGGGAGAAGCTCTAAGCTCCCGATCGGTATCCCGGAATATGTGCCAGTGTAGTGCAGCTTAGTGTACGCGTGTGTGTGTGTGTGTGTGTGGGTGTGTGTGTGTGTGTGAGTGTAAGGGGAGAGGATAGGACAAGGATGAGGAAGGACAGATCGCGCGCGGTCCGTGGCCCGTTTGGTAGGGTACTGCTCCGGCATTCGCCTGGTGTTGATCGGAGAAACCACAGGTCGATCGGTAAAACAACCGATCAGAGTAGCCGTCCGCAAGAACTCTCCTCCAGACAGTGACTGAATTCGACCTAGCTGAAAAGCTAGAAAATCCTGCCGCTGTCAGGACTCCAACGTAGGACCTCCCGGTCAGAGGCTCTGCAGTGACATCACAAGATGCACTGAGCTACAGCTCCCGGTACAACACAAATATGCTTGTCGACCCCGAGTCCATAGTAATAATTCTTGAGGAATGTGAAGATAATTCATTAGACATGATTATTCAAAGTTGATTGTGCTTAAAGACACATTTTTTCCTTAATTTATTTGCATCTTTGATGCATTGGTTATTTAATGATTCTGGGCTACGTAACTACTCATTAGTCACATAAGTACTTGTTATATCCCGGGAGGTGGAGGTGATTCTCCCCTGACAGAACATGAGACCCGACGTCGGCTTGCGAGGATTTCTCCTCCAAGTATCTCCTCTACCGAAGCACCGCCCCAGCCGGGACACGCTCCAAGCTCCCGACTGGTCACCCGTCATGTGTGGTAGTGTAATGCATATAAGTGTATGTTTTTGTGTAAGTGGATACGATGGGATAAGTGTGAGGAAGGAAACATCGCGCCCAGTTCGGAGTTCGATTGTTAAAGCACTGCTCCGGCATTTGTCTCACATTGAATCCGCAAGCCATGGAAACTATCGATCAGAGCAGTGGAACCAGAGTGGCTGATTTCGACTCAGCTAAGTAACTCAATTAGGTTTACAAATTGATGAATTGGTCCTCTAATCCAGAATCTTAAATCTAGAGAAATGTGAAGAGTGTTCTTTATAGATATGTTGATGCTGCTTAATATATATTATCTTAATTTATAAGTATAAATATTAATATTACTTATTTATACAGATATTGTTGGAGCACAAGGAAAGTGAAATTTCTAAAAAGTTCAAATTTTTGTGTTAACTGAAGAATACGTTAAGAAATGGAAGTGTTACTCGTAAAATATTCATAACGATTGTTCACAAAAGAGCCGAAATTAAGAGTAAACGTTTTGTCTTTGGTCGCGAAATAAACGTCTTTGCTTCTGTAAATTAATGTTAAAATATCTCAACATTGATATAAATTCTCGTAAAACATTATTTGAATTTGTTATTCTATGATTTTTGTTTAAAGTGTTATTACTTATGCATAAAATAGTGGTAGCTAATGACAGTTGTTTCAAAAACATCCTAAAATAATAGTTTTAAAAAGTCTTCGCTCAGAATAACCTACAGTGTGATAATGATTGAGACGAGTTACTTTCTTTGTGAAGCGACCATATTTTCTAATATAAATAATTGGTAGTTGGTATCGTCAGCATTTAAAACTTCCTTTTTCGCTTATACGCTGTATCTTAGTCCTGATCTTCTGATATTCACGTTCCGTAATACTACCGGAGTCTTCCGAGATCATGGAAGATGACTCCTACAGGATCAATCAATCATCTGACCCAAAGAATGGGTGTGTGGGCAGCATGAGAAAAGAGCGATCTCACGCTGTCCATGACCCATTGTTTAAGATACTGCTCCGACATAACGTGAAATTGAACGTAGGAAACCATGACAAATACTGTTCAAAGTATCCGGCTTCAAGATTTCCTGCGATTCAAGAAGGCATTGCCCTACTTCGAACCAGCTAATTGAATGGTGTCGAAAATCTGCAATTAACGTGAACGGAAACAACCACCTCACAGTCTACGAAATTTCAGTCTTAATCAGGCAACTACCCACGATGACTCACGGGATCACATATAGTTTTATTCACGGTATCACACACACACACACACACACACAGTATCACACATGGTATCACACACCATATCACACATTGTATCATACACGATATCACGCATTGTATCACACAAGGTATCACAGACGGTCTCAAACACCGTTTCACACACGGTATCGCACACGATATTATGCACGGTAAGTATCTGAGCTAGCCGTGGATTTATAAATAGATTCATTGGGCTGGAGCCCAATGTCAAACATTTTTATGGTTGTGGAGAGTTAAGAAGATGGTAATATGGTACTTTAAATTCATAATAGTTTCATTCTTCAAATTTACATTCTCTTTTATCATTTTCAGAAAAAAAAAGCGTTTTATGCTTCAGTGCTATGCACTTTGTAGACTGATTCATTATTCGGTTGCAGAACAAACACTAAAATGCGTAGAGTTCTTGAATTCTCCTGTTTAGAACTAAATGAGAAACTCACCGACCAGTTTAACGTAACAATTGTATACATAGGGTATATATGTAATCAAATGTGTTTTTCATTGAATACTATCACAGTTTAAACGATAATAAATTCATTTTTTAATGAACACAAAAATGGTAAAAACATCATTATTAAAGAGAGTTTGTTGGTATATTATTGATTTATCAAACTCGAAATTTAAGTTTCTTGGGAGCTGGATTTTCTACGAAAATGGATAGAAACGTACTGGTTAAAAAATAAGGTATTTAAAAATGCAGCTCTTTCGAGTAGTAGTTTTCACATATTTAGTTCTTCTCTAGAACATACTAATTTTAAAGGGTTCAAATATGATTGTTTTAACTAAATAAAGAATAGCATCCTTTTGGATTGGATTAAAATTCGTGTTTTATGGTGAATGTATGTGTAAAAATTTAAATAATTATTGAACTTAATAGCCAACTATTCATCATTTTCGCTATAAGATTGTTGTGGTAGATGATGAACAATGAGTATATTATACCAAGAGGCTATTCCATGAAATCTCTTCAAATACGTGCGTGCGTATTTAAAAAACATGATTTCCCGATAAAATAAGTTTATTTAGTGATACAGTGTCACAAGATATTGCATTCTTGTCAAATTGAGTTATTATATAACCTTCCGATATCTCAAAAATAATCGAAAATCTTTCCCAGTTATTCGGACATCGAGTCGAACTTTACCATCCTATTTTCACTTTCGAGAAATGATTAATCCCAGTTGTCATATCACTTAAGACTCGATTTAAATGCTTCCTTTTGACGAACAATTTCCGAGTTTTACGAACGGGTGCACGCGCTGTTTCGCATCCCAGGGGAAAAGTCACTCTACGCATGCGCGCCTTCACTAAAACGCCGAAATGTTTCGTCAAAAGGAAGCGTGTGTTAAGCCTTTTGCCCGTGTCTTTGGGCACAGTCCGCCACCGCGCGGGGCCTCCACTGCGGCTTGGCCCTGCGCGCCGCCGTTGCCCGCGAAGTTGCACGCCGCTCCTTCGACACGAGGCCCCGGACGTGAAAGGGGCCGAGAGCAGGGGCCCCGCGGGTGGGGGCGGCGGCTCCACTTCTTCCAGGTGCTCGCGCGGATCACGGCGGCGGGCGCCGGGGCAGAATTCCGGAGCTGTTGCGAATTGGCGCCGGCCCCAGGAGGCGTGATCGATCAAGAGGCCGGGCGCGCGGCGAGACCCACGCCCCGTCACCGCCTCCGCCTCCTTCTTCTTCTCCGCCCCGCTCGCGCGCCCTCCGCCGCCTTCACACTTTTCCACCCCCACTCCTAACCTCGTCCCTGATATCCTCCTGTTCCTACCTGCGACCCCATCCTTGTCCCTGCCTTCCCGCTTTTTCCTTTCTCCCCCCCAGTTCCCATTTCCTCTAGCTTCCCGGGCTTCTTCCTTTACCGTCGCTCTCCTTTTCTCCTGTCACTTTCCATCCCCGCACTTTCGTATTCCAACTTTTCTTCCTCTTCGTCTCCCAATTCTCCAACCCTTCCGCATCTCCTCACCTGCTATTAGTTTCCTCTTAATGACATCTCATTTATCCCTTTTCGTTCCCGTCATCGATCCAGTCCTTATCCCCGACTTTCCACCCCATCCATTTCACCATTCTCTCCCATTCGCTTCTCTCTCTCTCTCTCTCTCTCTCTCTCTCTCTCTCTCTCTCTCCCTCTCTGCCACTTCCCTTCCCTTCCTTCGACGAAGCTTCCCCTTCTCCCACTTCTCTCACCTTTCTCATCCTATCTTCTGTTCCTCCTTCCGTCATCGTCTGTATCCTCATCCCTGAACCCATCCTCGTAATCGACTCACTCCTCATCCCTGTGACACAGCCTCGTTCCTTTCACCATTCCCTCCAACACACACGCTGACACATATATGTACCCTACCGTCCCCTTGTTTGTTTCCTTCAACTTCTTATGTCCTACCTCTTTCCTTCTCCTTTAATCACTTCTTCGCTCCTCCCGTGGCCTACTTGTTCCATTGGTCCCTTCCCCCTTCATCCTTCCTCGTTGAGCCTTCTTTCTCCATATCCGCCCCGAGCCTCTGTTCCCACATCTGTTCCATTCCCCTTCCTATTCCTCTTCACCCGTCCGCTCCCCTTCCTCCGACTCCTCCCCTGTATAAATTACTAGTTCTCTCTTTACCCCATTCTAAAACCTTTGCTTCTCCTGCAATGTTCATTTTCCTCCTCCCCTCTCTTCCCGGCCTCTCGCGCGTGGCCTTCCCGTTCCCTTTCTGGCTCCGCTTCTCTTTTTCGCCTCCTCCGCCGATCCCTTCTCGCCATATCAACTCTTCTTTTCAATTCAATTCAATGATGCGTTTTTTTCGTGGCGAGGCTCAGGCCATGAGGCTTGCTCTTCCGCCTGACCATTCAAATTCCGCTTCGCTCCTTTCACCGTCTGGCAGAGAACTCGGGCGATGAAACAGGCGATTTGAATTTTGCTCAAAGGCTTCTTTTAGGCTTTAATATCTTTTACATGCAGTAAATCTACAACATTGGACAGACGGCTTCACTTCCCCTCCGAAGGAAGACGTACGAAGGATATATCCCCCTTCAAATCCACGGCTTTGATCGGGTTTGAACCCGCGAACTTTGGTATAGAAGTCCGATAAGCCAACCCTTACGCCAACGAACCGTTCTTTCTCGCTTCCCTACCCGTCCTCCTTTCCCTTCATGTGCTCCACCCCGTCCCCGCCCCCTTTCCGGCTTCCTCTCCCGCCCCGTCTCCTTGCTTGTCTCCTCACCCGTTCTCTCCTCTCCCCTTCCCCGTTCCTTTCCTCTCACCACGTCTACACTTTTTCTTGTTCTAGTTTCTCTGTTTCTGCTTCGTAACTGCTTCTGCCTCACCTCCTCGCCGACATTGCCTCAGCGACAGTTGTGTTGTAACCAATAAACGGCCTCGTTGACAAGACCCTTGACACAGAAATTCTTTGCAGAGCTTAATATAATTTTTTATTTTATATTTTCAAAGCTGACAAATGAAATATCTTCGGTAAAGAACACTTGGAATAGCAATTATTCAAGTCATGCCACTTGTAAAAAGTGTAGACATTGAAGAGAGATAAGATCTCACGATGTTGTACACAATTTAAGGGAGATAATGAAGAACCTCTTTACTCAATACAACCGGTTCAGCAGCTTATTTTATTTCAGTAATCCACTTTTAATTTTGATAGTATTTTATTCTCGGTTAGAAGCAACCCATACTTTTTGAAATATTCAGAACAGCCATTCAGATCAAACGGCGAACAAACTTTTAGAGAAAACTTTTAGAGAAATTATGTTTAAATTAAACTCTTAATTTTCTTCAAAAATTATTGACAGTAGTGATAATCACAAACTTTTTCACTGGCGACTGCAGTCTCACAACTCACCCACCAAAATTCCCGGAAATATCTGAGCCTTCTCATAACAAGATTTACGATTTCACTCAAGCTACCCGCTGTGACTAGAAATGCCTGTAAGTCATTACGATTGGAATTCTGCTCCTCAGCAGCAATGCGCGGTATGCTTCGTTTCCAAGGAATAGAAAATATTGGGGTGACACGGCACAGAGGAACAACGCCTCCCACGCTTGTCCTTCCACGGCGGAGCTGACGGCCCACTTCCATGAACTGGTGACCCAGCTCACTCTTTACTTAGGAAATGAAAATGTTTTCAACTTCTGCAAGAATGTTAAGCACTTAAATACAACAAAATTAGTACACTAAAAAAAAATAAGAGAATCAAACTTTTTTCGAAGAGATATATTGAGAAAACTAACATTGACATATCATAGAATCTCCTAAAAGTACAAAAACTTCAGAATTACTAACTTCAAATTCGCGCAGAAATTGAAATGGAACTATGCAAACTTTCGCTATGTGAGAGGTGCCATGGTTTTCTTAGGAATACAGATATTAGGATAAAAACATACAATTCATCTTCTGTGTTTCTCATTTCAAATGCGCGCAAAAGAATTGAAATGGAACCATGCAAACTTTCACCAAGTAAGAGGTGTCATGGTTTTCTTAGGAATACAGATATTAGGGCAAAAACATACAATTCATCTTCTGTGTTTCTCATTTCAAATGCGCGCAAAAAAATTGAAATGGAACCATGCAAACTTTCACCAAGTAAGAAGTGTCATGATTTTCTTGGGATATACAGGTATTAGGGCAAAAAAATGCAATTCATCTTCTGTGCTTCTTACTTCAAATGCGCGCAGAAATTGAATGAATACTACACAGCCTTGGACTTTTAAAAGGCGTCTAAACTTCCAATGGATACATCTGAACGCCTGAAATAAAAAAAAACACAACAAAAATTTAAAATATTTAGTTCATTCGGTATCTAGTCTGAAATAGAATGAGTGCTCTAAATAGTTTTATTATTAAAAATCGTTTCTTCAATGACTGATTGCTTGTTGGCGCTTCAACTGCTAGGGTCATTAGTCCCATAAGCGTAGTGCATGTTTTGTCCTCGAGAGGTAGCAGTGATCTTCCCCGCTGAATGGCGAGATCCGCCGCCGGCCTACCGTCGACTAGCGGGGTTTTCCCCAACCAGGCATCTGCCACCAGCGGGGCCCCGCCCCAGCCGGAACAAGCTCTAAGCTCCTGAGCGGTCTACCGGGGTGTATGGTAGTGTAGTGCATATTAGTGTAAGTGTGTGGAGGTAAGGGGTGAGGATAGGACAAAGAAGAGGAAGAAAAGATCGCGCGCCGTCCGTGGCCCGTGTGTTAGGGTATTGCTCCGGCATTCGCTTGAGTTGATTGGAGAAATCACGAAAAACTACCGTTCAGTGCAGCCGGCAGTAGAAATATCCTCCAGACAGCGACTAAACTCGACCTAGTTGACACGCTAGTGTCGAAAATCCTGCCGTCGGGACTCGAAACCATAACCTCGCAGTCAGAATCGCTGCAAAGACATCAGTTGATGTCCTGAGCCACCTCTCTCGGTCGTTTCTTCAAAATGTTATAATTCTGAAAGTTCACTTTTTGAGATAATCAAACTTGGAAAACGTGGAAATAAAATTCTTCAAAAATCTATTTCTGCATTCTTTAGGTTTTTAATGTAGTAGGCAAACAATAATATTATTATTTATTAAAAATATTACAGGTTACAGGCGCATTAGTTTCGTTTTTTCTCGTTTGTCGGAAATGACACAGAAGCTTGAAACTTGTTTCTTGAAAATGACAGAAAAGAATCCCATTAAAAAATAATTGATTCAATACGAGAAGTGTTTTCGTAATGTCTATAGAATTCAAAAATGTTTATAGATTTCCTGTTTCTTCTTGTGTAGCATTGAGAAAGTTATCAAAATCTACAAAATAAGCTTGGAAATTCTCAAAAGTTGGCAAGTTGTGCATCTCAAATCATTCCCGATGGTATAAAGTATCTTCTGCACTATCTCTACCACTCCATAAACATTTGACAATGACATTGAATTTACGATTACTCTGTAGTTCGGCGAGGAATCGATGCACTGATAAACATGAGTGAAGTGCATATCACTTGAGGTTTGTACTCTGATGACAGATAATAGACTAACTAAATTTTGATAGTCAGATAAGCCACCTTGAAACAACAGATAAAAATGAAAGATGAAATCAAGAACCAAAACAAACACATATCTATCTCTGCTGCATCTCAGATGTTGAGTTGAAAAACCTTTCAACTATCTCTCTGGAATGAAACTGCTCTCAACCAATTTTTTAAGAAAGAAGATCTCTGAAGATTGTGTATTTACTGCATGTATTGTTCATAAGGAGTTGATATGTATCTTCGTGTACCATATCTTTCACACATAACTGGTTTCTCCGGTAGTGTACTTCATTAACGTTCTCAAATCAACGGGCAACGAAAGAGACAACACAGACGACAGAGAAAAGGACAGGGTTTAAAGTGAGACATCTGGGAGTGTTGCCAAAGGTCCATCATAAGATGTTAATAGTTGACTTATGACTTATTAATAGTAATGGTGCCATAGCATCATTTTGATTGTTCAAATTATATATTCATAAATAAAATATTATATATCGATGCATACAATTTTATATTTGTAAGTTTCTCGTATATGAGTCATAAACGAAAAATTTCATTTTTATTGCCAATGTTTCTGCCATTCGCATTCAATAAGAAATAAAAGTATGAATTAAAAATTTATTCATGTGTATTACAGCATTAGAATGAGTAAGAAATACCATCTAAACTGGGCAATTTTCAGAAGCGCAACTTGCTTTACGTAAGATTTTTTTTGTAATTTGGTGCTATTTTTTAAAATTTTTTTTCATAATTTCCTAGGAAATCCATGCCAATATTCAAGAAGAGGAGCTTCATTTTAAATCATGTTCACTTCATATCTTACTCCATATTCCGAGTACTCGCAATCCATCAAGCGGTTCATAATGTACTATTATCAGTTGGTCGTACTTGAGTATTAGGTTACAAGAAACACAGAACTTAACATTTTAGTAATATTGTTTACTTGTGAATACTTACAAGTGATTTTTACTTTCTCGTATGCGTACGTAAATACGTAGTGACGCCAGAATTCATATTTTGTAGGCCCTTGATTCAGAAAAGTCAATTGACGCCAACACGTCCCTCCGTCCGTCTGTCAGTGAACACTACTAGCACCTAAACCATGCGAAGGAGTTATTCCCAATTGAAGGAATCCCTAAAAGTCTGGCTCGAATTGAAGCTTTGAAATTTTGAAAAACATTCTTTAGAACTTTTCTTTACATTACACTTTTCTTTACATTACACATTTTCTTTACATCACACATTTTCTCAATAGCGACTCCAAATATTTTCTTTAAAGTTCTGGTAATAATAGAGTTAAATACGCTTATAAAGGTTGCATAGATACGATTTTCACGGTTAACTATGAATTTTTGATAACTGCGAAAGTCTGAAATTTTCGGCGTCTTCCTACAACTATCAAATTGAAGAGAGATTTTTCCTTCAAATGAAATTTCTGAATTTTTATTAATATTTAATATTTATATTTTTTATTAATAATAGTTTTAATTTCTATTTTTTAAATTTCTATTTTGAACTTTAAACAAGTTTCCAACTCTCTTGTTCGATTTGTAGAATGTATGTTACATCAAATCAATTCTTGTCTTTTGAACCGATCTGTATGAACCGATTTAAGTAAACTAATCAATCAATCAGCATGAAATTTAATATGTACACTACCCATGTGATCGACTTATTTATTCTTAATGACTGACCGGGAGAGGTGGCTCAGGGTATCAAGAAATTTTGTAGTAACCCTGACTGAAGACCCTGGACGGACTGGAGACTTAGGGAGTTTGTAATGGATATTTTGGTTGTTGAGGGTTTTTTACATGAATCAGGCATTTACCTTTATATTTTTCTGCCCGAGTTCTATTAATACGGCTTTTGTGTGGCGTAGTGGTATAAGTGCCGACAGACTGTATCTGAGGATCTGAAATCGTGTCTCCGAGTGGAAAAAAAAATGCTGGTTGAAAACACTTTTATTGTTTATGTGGTAGAATAATATTTCGTAGTATTTACAAACAATGCGTGAAAGTATGTGCTTTGGAAGTTCCTCTAGTTTTGAAATATTTCGCAAAAATGCTAATTTTCGCCGGTAAAATGCACATTTCCAGCATTTTGTTTACATTTTTGCATTTGTGAGTGGAAGTGCTTCAAATCACTTGAAATGAAATTTTTCGTAAACTTAATAGATAGCTCAAAAGAGCTTCAAATTTTGCATTTCAGGAACGGTTAAACGCCATTTTCTTAGAAACGGCCCCAAATTTTTCAATGATCATTGTCATTTGGATGAGGTTTTACTCTTCTTTAATATTCTTAATATTTGCATTTACAATAACGCTTGAACGCCATTTTGCCAAAAATGATTCTAGATTTTTCAATGAAAACTGTCATTTAGGACAAAGTTTTAATGTTTTTTAATAAGCAGTCCACACCAAGGAAATTAGAAAATGTTACTACGAAAACGTCTGTGCCATTCTGTAGCACCACTAGTTCTTTTATTCAATACCCAGGAAACTTTTTTAGGGATCAGATGATATTAAATGGTATATAATATACCTCACCGGACATTCTGAGGAGGAATTCATAAAAAACTTGCGAAATTCACCGCAAATGGAAGTACTGGCTCTCGGACTAGGAGTTACAGTTACTAGAAGTTGCACTACCAGCTCGACCAAATAAAACAGCTGTTTCTTTTCTCCGCCACCATCTCGCCTTTCGACAATTAGCTTCTCATTTGAGAAGCGACATTGTTGAAAAAATTCTTCTAAGCTCTGCGGATTTCTTACAAAGATATACATCAATACATTGACAATACAATTTGAGTAAGAAGTAAGAAAGCGAGAAGGTAAAAATAGAATTAATATTGGCATTTTCAATAGTAAATTATAATTAAAATTAAATTAATTATTTTTCATATCATTCATTCAATTTTTCTGGTGGCCCCAAGTTGATGTGAAACCTGTATATATTTCATTAATTTCAAGCAAAAACTACGTACAAACTACTCGCTTTCTTCAAAAAATTGCACTTTTTGTTAATTGTCTTCAAGAGACTTTTTCTAAAGCAAAAATATCTATCTTCAATTTTGTAGTGTTTTTTCTTGCAATTTTCGTAAATCTGGGATTACATCGAAAATGAGACCTGCACCATTCTCTTTAACGTCCTTTGCACCAATCAACAACAAAATGTAATCAAAAAATTTGAAACTATTTTTTGAAAATGTCCTAGGTTCTTCATGTCAAATACCCTAAAAAATTGAAATATCGATTTCAAATTCCAGGGGCCGCAACATCAGTCAGAGCGATTGTGGAATATCAATTTTGGAGAAATTACGCTGAACAGTTATGATCCAATATTGTGCTCAGACAGACAGACGTTTTGCCTCAATCGATTTTTCGGTATGATAAACGCACATAACATGGATTCAGGCTACACCACCAGGTTAGAGTTTTTTTCTATATTTAGCAACTGGATTTATCCACTTTTCGTTTTCAGGGCCTGGCAATAAGAGTTTTTGTGTCAAAAATGCACCGTTTTCCGGCGCATGATTACAATACTTTCTCTTCTTACGTTAGTAAGTGCGAGGAAGCAATAACAACAACAACAACAATAATAATAATAATAATAATAATAATAATAATAATAATAACAACAACAACTCTACCTAGGGAGTACATGACCTTGACGGTGGAGGTGGAGCTTGAGTACCCTAATGACCCTGAGAGGTATGCCGGCGGTAGCATAGCTACTGGTAGTTATTTCTTCAAAATCATCATGGGTAAATGGAAGACCACTATGCGTGTCGCGACAAAAAATGAAACAGTGATTACCAATAAAATAAACATAAGGCGTGGCATTTTCCAAGGTGACAGTCTGAGTCCGTACTGGTTTGGTCTGGCCGTGAACCCACTCTCAACACTCCTGGAAGACCTACAAACAGGATTCGAACTAAAATGCACTGAGAAGATCCATATACCGCACTTATCCGATATGTATGACATTAAACTCTACTCAGGTACAATGCGTGGCCTAGACATGGAAATAAAAAAAACCATTGAAGAATTTTCCAGAGACATTCATATGCAGTTGGGTAATGATAAATGTAAAAGTCAAGAAATACAGAAGGGCAAACTCGCCAATGAAGCTAGATACGATACTGTAAGTGGAGAGATAATATCCGCTCTAGAAGCCAATGAGTTATAGAAATATCTTGGCACACAACAAGGATGTATGGTAGCACATCACAAGCTGAAGGTAACACTAAAAACTGAGATCCTGAACTGATTGGAGACATTTTTAAGAACTTCCCTCAATTCTCGAAATCTGATGTTTGCCATCAACAAATACGCTCTTCCCCATTATATTTTCGAAGGGTGTTCTCAAATGATCCTCAACACATCTAGAGGAAACGGAAAGACACGTGCGAGTCCAAATGACACGTGTCGGTAGCCACCGCCCATGATGCGCTATTCAGAGTTTAACACTGCCGCGTTGAATGGGAGGTCGTGGTATCGAAAAGTTGACAAATCACCACGCTAAGCAGATAATACCCATGAGAGAGTATTTTGAATGGAAAGCGAATTCTTCTCAACTCCACGAGGTGTTCGTACAAGCAGATGACACCTACACCTCCCTAAATCTAAAACAAAATATATCAATCCAACAGTCATCTTTTCAACAAGAGATGGATTCCTGGAAAGGAAAAGCCCTCTATGGAGCATTCCCTATTGCAGTTATCAACCCAAATGCCGACGGGGAAGTGTCGTACAAATGATTCCGAATAGGATATTTATACCTTGAGAGTAAAGGCGTTATGGTGGCCATCAAAGATCAGGTTTTAAGAACAATTTTAAATACATAATTAAAGACCAGAAATACATAGTGATGTGTGACGAATGTGTGGGTGAAATCATGAAACCATCTAGCATACGATCTCGGGTTGCAGTGCACTAGCTCCAACAGATTACAAAACCAGACACGTTCTAGTGGGCCGGATCATCCATACCAAGCTCGCTAAGAAATACAGACTCATTCAGGACACTAACACACCGTACTACTAATATCATCCTGAAACGGTGCTTGAAAGCTAGTCCCATAAGTTGTACTGGTACCGCAGTATTCTGACAGACAGAACAATCCAACACAATAGACCCGATGTTACGCTCTGGGATAAATCTGCCAGTAAAGTGTGGTTTATCGATTTTGCATTTTTCAATACCAGCAACATAATGACAACATATCAGGCAAAAATCGATCAATACCGAGAGCTGCCATATACTGCGAGAGAACAATGGCATGTTGCAGACGTTAAAACTGTCCTAATTGTCCTATCAGCAACCGAAGTCGTACCAAAACGTCTTAGCAGATCGTTAGACGACCTAGGTTTGGAGTGTCATCATCGCTCTTGAAAAATCAGTCATCATCAACATGAGCTCATTGGGCAGGAGATTCATGGGAGGACATGTGGGATTCTATTTTTTTTTAATGTAGCTATTATTTTGTAATTTGAAGTTTGATATTTTTTATTATGTTATATTAATTATTGAATGGAAAGGTTACACAAATCAGTTACCATGTTGTATCTGTGTGGTAGCAATTTAATATAAATAATTTGTGAGAAAATGGAATAATAATAAAAAGAAGATAAATATAATAATATGACTAAAACAATATTTGATGCACTAGAGGTCTACAAGTCCTCTACAACATTGAATTTATGTATCGCAATGCCATTATACCTCACCATTTTTTTCCATAGCAAACAATGGTTAATGTCAAATTCCATAGTAAACTAATGGTTGCGTAATGCTATTTATACCGCAATTTCTATCCGATTGACACATCTCAATCATAAGTTTCTGTAAAACTTATTACAGATTGTAGAATATAAAACGTGGGCTCCTCGGTCTGTATCAGCGACAACACACGTTCATGAAACACAAGGGACATGCCCACGTCGGGACACGAACCCGGGAACCTTCAGACGAGACACTGAGCCGGGACACACTCTAGCCAAGTCAGCCATCCTGGCTGGCGGCAACTATAACAGCCGTTCATACAGCTAAATCATGTCCCAAAAATGAAACGGAATTCCCAAAACTACGGCTGCCTTCTCGCGAGGCGAAATGCCATTGTCGTATTCCAATCTGATATTTCCTGAAAGCTAGCAATGTTTCTTTCGTATTACATTTAAGTCGTATTTTTAATAGAGAAATCCTAATTGGGCCTATTTCAATTAAGGTTTGCGGATTGCTTGAAAGAAAATACCCCATAACATTGAGAATGCAAATACAATCCTCGCATCACAGACTAAACAAATTCAAATAGATTTTAAATAATTTCTAAAAGATTAATTTGTAATATCTAACAAAAGCTCTAATGTATGAAACGAACACGAAATATGAAATAATTTAAAAATTCTCCTCTTCCTGCCTCCCAACACTTCTCAAAATACGAACACGAAGCGCAGGGAATTCGAAGCGGGCGACAATGTTTGACGTCAATTTTTTAAAAAAACTCATATATTTCGAAAACTTCAACATGACCTTTGAGTATCTGTTTTTGATGAACTCACTACATTAAGAAAAACATTGTATTTCCACAATTGTAGTTGTAGAAAGATATCGAAAAAATTGAACTTTTGCAATTTTCGAAAATGAGAATGTTTTCAACGAAAATGAGACATGATCCATTCGCTTAAACGTCTTTCATACTATCTAACAACAAAATTTAATCAAAAACGTTGGGGCCATTTCTTTGAAAATTTTGAAAATGACCCACGGGCTTTATGTAAAGTACACCCAAAATTAAAATATCAGTTTCAAATTCAAGGACCACGACATAAGTCAGATGGATTAATATCAATTTTGGAGAAAATCGCCTGAATGTTTTTTTTCGTTAGCGTTGTTCACAAACAGACGGACAAACGTTTAACTGTCAATCAATTTTCCGGCATCAAGGACCCACAAAACATGGATTCTGTCTACACCAAGTGTTAAGAGGATTTTTTCTAAATTTAGTGACTGGATTTATCCACTTTTTCGTTACCAGGGCCCGTCAAAAACAGAATTTCTGACGAAAATTCGCCGTAGCGAAAAAGTAAAACGAAAACAAAATTACTTTAGCATTCAAAACCATCAATATCGCCCTCAGTAAATTTCGGTATTTCTCAAAATTTAAAAAAAATACAGAAAATTTTGTAGAGGGTAGTATTTACAGGACGTATCAATTAAAAAAGAGTTTTGTTTTCTTTCCTGGAATATTTATATTGAGGATATTAAGTTTTACCAAAAAAACACGTACAATTTCTTCACATTTTCTCAGTACTGTCCCCTAATAGGTTTATGTAAATGAGATTTTAAAAATGTAGACGAGCAAACTCTTTTCTTCTGATGGGGTTAGGTGGCTCAGAGCATTAGGTGATGTAACTACAGTGCCTCTGACCTGGGTTGGAGACCCGACGGTGGAAAATTTTCGACATTAGGTACTTCCAATTCAGCCTATACCTGGAAGAGAATTCTGGTGGCTGGCTGCTCTGTTGCATCTGCATCTGCAGCTGCATCTAATGTTTTTTCCTCGAGAGATGGTGGTAATCTTCTCCTGCTGGATGGCGAGATCCGGCGCCGACCTACCGCCGGCTAGCGAGGTTTCTCCGTAACTAGGACTCCCCACCAGCGGGGCGCCGCCCCAGCCGGAACAAGCTCTAAACTCCCGACCGGTCTCCCGGAATATGTGGTAGTGCACGTTAGTGTAAGTGTGTGTGTAAGGGTGTGAACAAGGAAGAGGAAGGAAAGATCGCACGCGGTCCGCGGCCCCTTTGTTAGGGTACTGCTCCGGCATTCTCCTGGTGTTGATCGGAGAAACAACGGAAAACTACCGATCAGAGCAGCCGGCCGCTAGAATTCTCCTCCAGACAGCGACTGAATTCGACCTAGCTGAAAAGCTAGTGTCGAATATCCTGCCGCCGTCAGGATTCGAACCCAGTACTTCCCGGTCAGAGGCGCTGCAGTGACATCAGTAGATGAACTGAGCTACCGCTCCCGGTGGGTGGGCGGTGTTCCATTGGTGAGAGATACCGTGGGGAAATATGGTGGAAGGGGAAATATCGTGGAAGCCGAAGTGTAGGTCAGGACCAGATCTTGTTATCCAACGAGGGACGATCACCACCACTTCGCGCGATAAAAACATACACTCCACTTACGGTACTAATGGCCTTTGCAGTAGACGCGCCCGGAAACACTAATTAATCAGTCTACATTTTCTTCTAGATATTTTATTAGAAAATGCGTCCCCAGTTTTGAGAAGACGTCGTTTGAACGTTTCTGAAAATGCACTATTTTGAGCGCATCTACATATTAAACTTTTGATATTTTGAGAATAACTTTATAAGTGATGGTTTGAAGTACTTGTGCTCGGAAACCAATTAAATTATAAAATACATCTGAAAAGTAAATATTATTGATAGGGGAGATATTTAAAAAAAAGTTTGTTTAATTTTTGACCCCCCCTCCTTAATTTTACGATTTTTTACCACAAATAAAATTTAATATTTTACATTTTGGGAAAGTTTTGTATCAGTATTTGAATTTAATACTTTATATAATTGCTTCTTAGCAGACACATTCACACCTCAAAACACTAATTGCAAAGACTTTAATTTCTTCAACCATTCTTAATGTCTACACTAGAGGTAAACATGCTGTTCTAATTTTTATACGTAATTTACAAAAAACGATTGAACGAATTTTATTTTTTTAATACGGTACATAGTCTTTTTACATATTTCATTTTTATTTTTGCGCGCAAGCGAACTGAGAGTCTTCTATTATTTATTTTTCACTCCTATGGTCAGTTATCATCTGATATTGAATTACAGCTACCCGCCAATATCAAGTTCTCGCGAAACGTTCAATTAAAAATTAAATCCCAATTCTTCAAAGTTAGAGTTTGCTTGGTAGCTGGTTTTGCTAGTGATCCTAATTTAAACTGACAACTAACTGACTACAACTAACTGACGTGAGAATCCGACACGCCTTATAAAACTGCACTCCCATTTGTGTTTACATTATCACGGAATTTTGCACTCAGCTTTCCTCTATAGTGTTTTTCTGCACATGATTGAGGGGATGGTCTCCTTAGGAACAGGTCTTTTCTCGTCCGTGCACCTGTATAATCAGCAATGTCACACAATAACAAAAGCATTCCTATAAATGGCGCATCGAGAAAGACATTCATTGGAACCCGAGTAGAAACAAGAACAGCTTTTTGGCCGCCTGACCTTCGCTGTCCGCACGCTTCGATGCGTCGCGAGAAGCGGCGCCATTTGTGTCAACGTTGGCTGCTCTGCGTTAGATGCGCCTGGAGGTGTGAGCGTATATAAAGTGTGGCGAGGGAGTGTCAGTCTAGGAAGCGGCGGCGCCATGAAGTCTATCACCTTTGTCCTGGCTTTTGTCGTGGCCCTTGCGGCCGTCCACGGTGAGCACGCGATTCGACTACAGTTTGGAATTATTTCGAAGGGCATTATGTTTGTATTGCAATGATTAAGTGTAGTTGCAACGTATTGATTTATTAATTTTATTAGTTTTTGTTAAATGTGTATTAGATTCTCGGAAATTTGTGCAGAATTGTTGATTTGAAGAATTTATCCATTTAAAAGATTCAAATATTTATCTTTTAAAACATTTCTACCTATTCTTCTCTTCATGACTAAAAGCAGAGTGTAATCGTATTCTTACACTGAATATTTAAATTAAATTTAAAATTAATTGAATTGAAATTAAATTGAAATATTTCGTCAGGTTTCACAACAAGAGAAACAACATCACTAACATTGGATTGTTAGTGACCCTGACTTCCATAAACTAATATCGTAAATTTTCCCTCATGCCCCTCAATTTCGATCTTTAAAAATTCTTGGAAGAATTATTGGTAGAAAAAGAATAGTCTTACACCCTAATATTTTTAATGCCAAAATTTAATTAAAGGGTTTTTATTACAAGTTTCAAACAGGAGAAAGCAGTTTCCTTTAGAGATGTTAATATCTCCAACTTCCTAATAATGTACGCAATAAAAACTTAAGCAAATCCAATCTCAAATAGATTTTGCATTTTAAACTCGTTTAAAGCCTTGCAAAACCTAGAGGTCCAGACGGTCATTAAAAATGTTAATGTGTGAAAACGGCTTTGACAAAAAACCTATAATGCACTTTTCCTTTTGAATCAAATAATGATAA
Organism: Teleogryllus occipitalis; assembly: GCA_011170035.1. Classification (NCBI taxonomy): domain Eukaryota; kingdom Metazoa; phylum Arthropoda; class Insecta; order Orthoptera; family Gryllidae; genus Teleogryllus; species Teleogryllus occipitalis. Next base: position 18,675 of record BLKR01006975.1, on the reverse strand, counting down.
TGATAGTGCTATATAATAAATATTTGTCTCGTACTGTTTTCCTTGAACCATCAAATCCCAATCTCTAGGAACGGTTTTTGACTGTTCCTTTGCAATGAACATTATTCTCTCATCTTTCAAACAAGATCGTTCGAAATCAGTTCCCAAATTGTTTCAAAGGCTCCTGAGATAACAGTATTCGTTCTAACGATCAGTTCGTTTTGTCTTCAGCCAACTACAACTATGGCGAGGCGCTGTGGAAGTCGCTCCTCTTCTACCAGGCGCAGCGGTCTGGCAAGTTGAGCGGCATGAACTCCCTGGTGTCGTGGCGCAAGGACTCTGCTCTGAACGACAGAGGTCAGAAAGGAGAGGACCTCACCGGCGGATACTACGATGGTAAGCACTCATCTTACGATCCTGTTTTCTAATTGACTACTTAGTTCGATGATTGGTAAAATGACTATCTGAATACTGAACAATTGATTGTTAGAAGACAAAAGTTAGTAAGCTTTCTCAACCACACGTAGTAAGTGACTGGCTGACCAATTCATTGACATGGCAGACGGACAACTCCTTTGGATGGACTGATCGAATTCACTGATCTAAGCGATACCGATAGACGAGTCAACTGAGATTTCTAGAGAAGAACCTTTGACATTCACTTAAAAAATGCAAAATCATCCCATGACACAATCCTGCATCTATTGTTATCAATTGGAGTCATAACAGAGAATTACACATTGAATTTCAAATTAACAAAACGACGCTATCGAAAATCTCTTTCGCTTTAAAATTCATGTTCGCTAAATATTGTTTGAAAATCATGGCCTTGAGAAGCAAAGTGTAGGCTCTTATTCCAATATTTTATCCAGTTTTTGGATTATTGCGACTTGAAAAGTAATGTCTCAATAGTGTTATTTTGTGTGTACAGAAAATAAATAATAGACAATACATAAATCTGTTGCGTTCCTTATTAGTTTAATTTAGAATTATAAAACCACTGTGGCACTGAGTTCTCTGGTTCGCTGCCTGTACTTAACTTTAATGGGGTAAAATTAAATGCAATTTTAGAGAGTAACTTTTACTTGCAAATTGCAATTTCCCCAACTTATTGGAAATTTCTTTATTAAGGTAATTAAGTGATGTAATTGCATATTTACTATATATACATTAATATACACTACTGGTTAAATATTACATTATTAATATTCTCCTAACTAGAAATATTGCTAGAAATGATAATTTAGAAATTTCCAAAGACATTTTATGTTACCATGAATCATGTAATAATATTTTCCCACATACGAACATAAAGATATTAACTGAAATAATGTTTACGAGAGAAATTACTATCAATGTTATTCTCTATTTTTCTTAAGTGTTAATTAAATTATGTTCTTAGCACAATGCCGACTTAACTAATGGCAAGTAACATTCTGAAAGATATTTCGCATTATTAAACAGTTCTCACACATATTTCACATACCATTCATCATAACATTAAACAGTTCTCACACATGACAACGTATTTCCTTGATTTTTTAGTAAAGATGGAATTACATGCCTGAGTGTTGCTCAAATACCGTTACAGACGCATATACCGTATATTCGGATTTTTTACTACTTGTTTGTCAAATGCATACTTATGTGGCATTAGACTAATAAGAAGCAAATAAATGTTATTCCTATTAGCAAATTCCTATTAGACATGTAAAGTTTGATTAATTAATGTTTCATTCGCGTGATATTATTTCCTTCATTTCCGAACAGAAAACCTGAAATTTATACATCAGTTTCAATCTTTCTCATTTTCTGGAGTCAATTCTGGATGTTGGTGAATCGAAGTGTGACAATTTACCATTAAAAGTACATACATAGACACGCACACGTGCGCGCGCACACACACTCACACACGAACACATACATATGCACACAATACGTAAATTCACGCACATACACTCACACGCGCGAACTCGAACACATGCTTACCCATACGCACATGAGCGTACACATACAAGGACGCACACACACCATAAACGCGCACTCCAAACAACTCGCACACATTGAATGTATACACTACGGGGTGTTCGTCGCCTAGCACGAAGGGGGTGATGTCCAATATCATGATGTCACTGCCCTTCGTCCGGCTTCAGGCTCTTTCGACGATCACCCGGAGAGGTTGCTCAGAGCATCAACTGAAGTCCCTGCAGGGGTTCTGACCAGGAGATCCTACGTTCGAATTCCAACGGTGGTAGGATTTTCTACACCAACTAGATAGCTAGGTCAGCTGCTCCCTGGACGAGAATTCTAGTTGCCGGGAGTCCGATCGGTAGTTTGAAGTGATTTCTGAATAATCAATACGAGGCATATGACGAAGTAGTACCCGAACAAATGGGCCACGGTCCGCACGCGATCTTTCTTTCCTCGTCTTATGATCACCCCTTACTTACACATACTTACACATACATGCACTACACTACCACACTTGTCGGGAGACCAGTCGGGAGCTTAGAGCTTGTCCCGGCTAGGGTTGTGCCCCGCTGGTCAGAGATCTATGGTGGGGGAAAAGCGCCGCTAGCTGACAGGTAGGTCGGCGTCGGATCTCGCAATCCAAGGGGACGATTACCACCACCTCCCGGGATAAAAACACACACACACACACTTCACTGACGAGACTAATTAGCAGTTGTCGCGCCCGGAATCACAAATCAATTTGACGAGCGCCGTACCCTGCGGTCGCCTACGGAACCGCTTGGCGGCTGACACACTGTTCGCGTCGAAAAAATTCAACATGTAGAGCAGAATGAAAATTATCCCATTAGAAATCAATTTTTATCATCTTCATGACATTTTTGATGTCCTAAGAATGGAAAAAATTGACAAGTCTTTACTTCTGAGAAACCTTCCCAACAATTTATGAGACTATTTTCTTCCAACAGTAATAATACATCAAATCATTAAAAACAAGCAATGATCTAAAAAATAAGGGAAGTATGTCTGTATATGCAACTAGCATATACTCCGGATTCTAATTATTCTTTAGTATTAAAATTCACGAAACATTCAAATGAGTAAATGATATTTAGAATCCTAAGACACATCACATGTATACGTGAAGAAGATGAAAAAGCAGCAACAACTGAAAGTATTGAAGACCTTTACCGGAATCCTAGAAAAAACAAGTAGCTGTAAACACGTACACATTTAATCGCTTAGAGAAGATTCTGTTACATAAATAGCTAGAAACAAAAATACCCTAAAATGTTATTGGTGGCAGCCAATAGATGGAGAAAATTTACAATGCAGAAGGAAAATATTCCGTTTCAAAGCCCCTTTTTAGCAGAGCAAAGACATTGTATGTTCTGTCGACAGCTGGCGACTTCGTGAAGTTCGGCTTCCCCATGGCTTACACCATCACCGTGCTGTCGTGGAGTACGATCGACTACGCTGATGGCTACGCCAGCATCGGCTGGCTGGAAGAAGCCCGCAACGCCATCAAGTGGGGCACTGACTACTTCATCAAGGCGCACGTCAGCAAGAACGAGTTCTACGGCCAGGTCAGTAGCCCCTTGATTGATTGATTGATTTTTTCGTGTTTCCGGGCGCGTCAACTGCTTCGGTCATTAGTCCCGTGAGTGAAGTGCCTGTTTTTTTCTCGGGAGATGGCGGTGATCTTCCCCCGCTGGATGGCGAGATCCGGCACCGACCTGCCGTCGGTTAGTGGGGTTTCCCCCTAACCAGGACTCTCCCACCAGCGGGGCACCGCCCCAGTCGGGTCAAGCTCTAAGCTCCCGGCCGGTCTCCCGGAATATGTGGTAGTGTGGTGCATGTTAGTGTGTGTGTGTGTGTGTGTGTGTGTGTGAGGAGAGGATAGGACAAGGAAGAGGAAGGACAGATCGCGCGCGGTTCGTGGCCAGTTTGGTAGGGTACTGCTCCGACATTCGCCTGGTGTTGATCGGAGAAACCACGGAAAATTACCGATCAGAGCAGCCGGCCGCTAGAATTCTCCTCAGGGTTTGGGGTTGCAGTCACGTTTGTGCATTATTTGCATCGTTGCTTACTGTCGGGAGTATTGATACTGCTTTAGGTCATAATTCTCGGAGAACATCCTCAAGAAGAGTTCGAAAATCATGTGTCAGAAAACATTTATGAAGTGCTTCCTTTCTCCTGTAATAAATTTCAAAATATTAATTTTATTTGAATTACTTTTATACCTTATTTTTGGAAAGATTAAATTTCAAGGAGTTACCTAATTACTAAATTTCAATTTTTCATTACAATGAAAAATTTAATAACACCGAAGCTAGTTTCATACTACGTACAATCGACTGTCATTTTAATATTTTTAATGTTGAACAATGTCGAAACGAGTGAAATAATAACTTTTGGATGGTTTTTTCTTCCTTCTTAGAAATATCAGAAAATCGAATTGTGCGCGAAATAGTTCACCTTCATGGAGCAGATTATCAACGCGGAAAACTGATCAATATCTAAGCATAAGATTTCGCAACCCTTTCTTTAGGGACACCCCATCGTAAAGAATATTTACATTAATTCAAAATATAAACTCACAGAAATTGTAAAAATCATGGTATTTTTTCAAGTACTGTTTGCAATAGAGCATCTAAAATTGAAATGCTATAGTTGTCTGGATGATTCTGAGATCATGAACACACATCGACGTTCAGTTAATGAGTGTCAGCGACCAAAATGAATCACTGTCACAAAAAATAAAGGTTTTATAACCTAAATAACTGGGAAGCGTCTTTAGACTTTCAATTAAATCCAAATAAATCACAGTTCACGATAATCAGTTCTAAAAGCACTTTGAATAAAATCTCTTCTGCTCTGGCTAAAATTTGTACTTCTACCGTTCAACAATGGTGTTCCGAAGTCAAGAACTTAGGTGCTTAAATCGACATCTTCAGCTGGAACTCACAAGTAGATTCAACCTACTGGTCTCAGTGAATTCGCTGAAACGCCTGCGAACCGTTTTATCAATTAGTATACGAAATTCTCATTAAATCACTCATTATGCCACTTTTGAAAATTGCGACTTTCTTCTGACCAACATAACAATTAACTTACAACCTAAACTTCAAGTAGTACAGAACGCATGCATAAAGTTTATTTCTGATCTAACAAAATACGATCAAGTGATGTACTTTTTTCACAAACCACGTATGCTTACTCTAGACAAAATATTGTTGGTTCACTCTCTAATTCTTTATAACATTTTAAATGCATTACACCTCGTAATAGTACCATCAATCATCTGCAATTAAATGAAGCTCGTGATTCAGCTTTGTTTTGTATACGTCACAATACGATTTCCTACGGTAGATCTTTCACCATTCAAGCTATCCGCGCCTGGAATAAACTACCAGTGAATCTAAAAGTCTCAAATACTTTCCGTAAATTCAAATATGAAGTAACTACTTAGGTAACGAATAATGACATTTATAGAGCGGTGTTAGCGCCCTCCTTAATCTCCAGACCTTTCCTTCTTTTCCAAGCACTCGAACGCCGCCCCCGCTAAACGCCGCAGTTTTTTCCTTCTTTAAACTCTTGTACCAAAACATTCTAATAACATGTACAAACATTTATTAGCGACGCTGCAGATAAAATACACGTACTTATAACTATCTTTTTGTCATTATCATTATTGTATTCATTACAATACATTGTCCTTAGGTATAAACACAACTGATGTTTAGAATTTAGTGTAGGCTACTTTTATACTGTTCATTGATTCTGTCAATATTGATATTAAATAACTGGTACTATACTTTGTACGTATACTGTAAGTAGTACGTATACGTACTAACGTATTTCTATGACGATAAAGTTAATTTTACATTCATTTAAAGTACTAATGTGTACAGGACGTTGCTTTGCACAGAAAACGTTACTTTCCCTGAGCGAGTGTAATCACGTGATCGTTACTTAGTGCGCAGCTCTAATCGAACAAATGCGAATCAAGAGAATGTGGCGTTATAAGAATTCAGCTACAGCAACCCACTTAGCTCTCAAAGCTTGCAAGTACTTCTATTTAGAACGAAACCTTGAGCAAATTGCTGTTAAAGCCTACGACGAACCAGATCACGTACTCGCCTTATAACGTTGAACGCTACACTTTTTTTTTTCTTTTAAATTCGTACTCTTTCTACCCGATTAGATTTTCCATGTCCCCGGCCCGCAAGAAAAAAAATAGCTTATTGGACTTACGAATCAACCATCAAATAACTGTCATGATCATATTTTCGTTATTCACACCGCGACCTCCTCTGGCGCAGGTGGGCGTTGGCCAAGAGGACCACAACTACTGGGGCCGCCCCGAGGACATGACCGAGTCGCGCACCGCCTACAAGATCGACGCCAGCCACCCTGGCTCCGACCTCGCCGCCGAGACCGCCGCCGCCCTCGCCGCCGCCTCCGTCGTCTTCCGCAAGGCCGGCGACACCAACTACGCCAACACCCTGCTCCAACACGCCAAGGACCTCTTCAACTTCGCAGACACCTACCGCGGCAAGTACTCCGACTCCATCACCGATGCCAAGAACTTCTACAGGTACGTTTTGAATCTTTGGGTGATTCCTAATGATTTTAGAAATATTAGAGACTCACGTTTCTTTCGCATGTTGTAATTAAAAAATAATTTAATTCCTAGAGAAAAAAAGTAAATATTAGTGCAGATCTTTTCAAGTCCTTAATATGCTACAATTTAAAAGAGTAATTTTACCTTTAGTTAATTGAGAACGTTTTTCCTATTGATGAGAATGATTTGATGATTTGAGGATGACATTTGACATCATTCAAATATTACAAAAATTAAGCAAAATAATTAATTTTAATAATGAACAAACTATCAACAACTAATTTGCAATACACACAGATATTAAAAGAAAACAATACAGTCTGTGGCATGTAGTGTTGTTCGTTAGATACTCAGGAACTCATAAAAAATAAAAAAATCAGTTAGGTTTCAATTTTGACTAAAAATGCAAATATTTTATCGTATGATTCCGCAATTTATCGTACTTAAAGTTACGAATAAACGCTCATACTAGTGTATCATTGCTTATGTTGATGTCATGAGTTGGCACGAATCTAAGGAGATGCCGCCCGCCTTTAAATACTTGTTATTTACGTTATGCGACAGCCACTTTTTTGACATTCTTGATACGTAAAGAACTATTGAACTGTGTAAATATATTATCCTATGTTACTGTAGTATTCATGAAAACTGTCGGTATAAATGAAGTTAATAAGTTCATGATTTTTAAAATTATGATCAGGTTCTTTGTATTATTTAGTTTCAAGAAGCAATCATATGTGGAAATATAAATCAACAATTCAAGTGAAAAATGGTAGAAGAATTTGAGTAATAGTTCGGTGTATCCCATGACCTACTACTTTGTACTAAACAAAATTTCAAAGATCTTCTTACAGGCAAATCTGAATTTGAGAAGCAGTTGAAAAACAACATTAAATTAACTTTTACAGTTCTTACGACTACACCGACGAACTGGTTTGGGGAGCCATCTGGATCTACCGTGCTTCCAATGATCAGAAATACCTTAATCTGGCTGAGCAGTACTACAATAGCTATAACATTCAGTACAGAACTGCTTTTGGCTGGGATGACAAGTCCCTTGGTGTCACCGTAAGTACATTGCTAACATTTACTAATCCAAATAAAACATAATACCTACCAAACATTGCTGAGTTTACAAAACTTCCCTACACTGACGTGTTTATATTTATTGTGATTTCCATGCAACTCTTTCATTTGTTAATACAGGATAAGATCTATTTTAATCGAAATTTCTTTTGATTAATAATAACAATTTGCCAACAATGACTCAATATCTATCAGAATCATCCATACACATGTGAAATTCTCATCTTCCGAAAAATATAATTTTATTTCCTCTCGCAATATTTTAGCGCCTATGTATGTGGTACAAGCACCATGTCAAAGATATAGTTTATACGTTACACCCACATTCCATTTTGTTTCAGGCATCCACCGAATATGCCCATAAAAAGTTCACTTGTCCCAACTTTCTATGAAAAATACGTGGGTAAACTGAGTACCTCACTCACACGAAATATTAAAAAATCATTTGTCTGATTAGACAACGTAATCTTAGAATGAATGCTAAGTAATTTTTTTAGATGTTAGAATTAAGAAAGAAACATGCGTGAGAATAACGCCAGTTCGATACAATGGTATTCAATTTTATAAAATATTTATAATCCAAATGAACTGTTTTAGAGTGATAGATCATAAAATAAGTAAAAATTGTTAATACTTTTCTCATTATTTGTTAAAGTAAAAATGCTTATTACTAAACCGCATACAGAGAACACCATCTTATGAACACCCTGCATTTGAAAATGGCTTTTTAGTTATTTCATTGCAATTTACCCAAATCTGATATTCTTATTATCCACATTGTTTGGTTAGTTAACCACATGACCCTGACAATGAGAATTCAACTTATTTACAGGCCATGATGATGAAGATGACCAAGGGTAGCACCTACAGGAGTGTTCTGGAGAACTTCTGCAACAACCTTGTGTACAGCCAGCAGAAGACTCCCAAGGGTCTGGCATTCCTTGGAGAATGGGGCAGCCTCCGTAACTCTCTCAACGTCGCCTACATTTGCATGCAGGTACGAATTCAATACCTATATTACTAATTTCTAAAGCTCACATAAATTGAAAGAAAACTATACACCCGCCTATGATGCTGTTAGATACCCACGAACGTGGAAAAATCCGAAAACAATGACACAAATTCGATTTTAGCTCAGAAATGGAAATATTTGATTGCGTTATTTTGCCTATTCTCGTGCTGCGATTACAGACTGAATTCTTGTACTCAGTGCAACAGTGCGTTCTTAAGCTGAGTGCACGCTACATTTTAGAAAACAGTATTGGGTGGTTTTGTTCAGAAGCATTTTTCCTGCTGCAAGCCACTAACCTTTTGTAAATCACACAATACACTACTACTACCACCAAAAAAACCTGGAAGTGGAGTAAGATACATAGACATAATTGAATTGTATATTCGTCTACCAGGAATTAATATTATATTTACATTGAACCATGATACTCTGCTTTATTGACAATTTGTAGAGAGGTTATTAGAGTAAAATCTATAAAAAAAAGTTAAGGCAAGTTTATTAAAATATTTCTTCATTTATTTTCCAACGTTTCGAGACAGTGCTATGGTCTCCTCCTCAGGAGCTGTACGTACGTGAGAAAGGAGAGACTTATTACAAGGTCACATTACTAACATATTGTTAAGTGCAACATTTCTATTTCATTTAGAAATATCACTTTAAATTTAAATTATAATCATGAATATCAATCAATGAACTATAAGGCTCAAAATACAATATTAAAAAATCAAGTCACTAAGTTAAAAATAAAAAAAATTAAATATTGCTCCAGGTACAAGCAAACTTATCGTTTTCATTTCATGAATAGTTAATAAGAAATTGTTTTCCTGTGAAAAGTGTCTTGTCTTCAGCACTTACATTCCATTAGCTAATTCATCGCAATAGAGAGCAGTGTCAGCTGCACAGAATGTGCATGTATAGTCGGGTCCGTAGTTAATATTTTAATTAACTAAGCTTAACTGTTTTATAGATATACTCAGTGGCGGCTCGTGGTCATACTATTAGGTGTGCAACGCCTCTCTCCCTTCCTCCCCCCTCTCCCTCCCTCTCTCTCTCTCTCTCTCTCTCTCTCTCTCTCTCACACACACACACACACACACACACACACTCACACACACTTACCCATACATAGAGGCATACATTACAAGTATACACATATATTCATTAACATAGATAATGACAATTAAAAACAAGGCATCTTATGAAGTTTGATAACATGTTAAATATTTCCTTTTATCACCAATGAGGGCTGACCGCATTTCTTTTCACAACATTCGTTTCGACTTCGTTCGGCAAGGACCCCTCCGAAATATTTACTACTTGTGTCGTGTTACCGCATGATTCGGCACTTCCAGAATGTTTTCCAAAGGGTGTCAAGAAACACATTGATTCGAAACTTTTTCACTCGCACTTTTGATATGGAGTATTTTCCATAAACTCGCTGTACAAATTTAAGCTTAAAAGTACAAGTTTCTATACCCAATACTCAAAAAATCTGGATAGTTTGCCGTCTACACTGACTGACGAAACACAAAGTCTGTGTCGCTTCAAAATGCTGTTTCTTTTCGGCAATTTTGTCAGTGACTTTTCTATTGATGTTATTTTAATATTTTCGACGCTATTCATTGTCTGTTGTATAAACGCACTTCACAGAAAAACGAACACTCTAACTTCGGTTTTTCAAAACGCATTAAAACGTAGTCTCCTACATACGTTTACACTATACATTTTGGTTTAGGAATGGATTTGTAATTGCAACTCCCTTTAAAATGTGCAAATAACATTCGATTAACACTATATTTATGAATGCAACACTGCACAGCAATGCGTTTGCGTTTCGCGCGCTACCAAAGAATTGCTTTGGAAGGTGTGAGAGCTCATTCAGGTGGAGAGATATCTCACAGTTTCTTCCATCAATGCCACACTTACTTCTCTTGAAAACTTGTGCTAGCCGAGTGTTATATCTTCACGACATGTCAAGGCACTTCCAGAGGTCGCGCCTGCGCAGTAATATCCGCACGCTTCGGAGTGTACTCCCGCCTCCCGTAAGCCACCATGTTCCCCCTCTTTCCCCTTCAGCCCCACGGGAGCAACCGACCCCGGCTGCTCGCTCGCATTTCCCGAGTGTGCCCTAGCCTGCTGTCACGAAGGGCATTGGCGGCGGACTGTCAATCGCAGCTTGCGAGCGGCGCGTGTTTTGAAATACCATGTTTCGGAAAGTAAAGTAGTTACGCAAAAGTTTGAGAAGAATGCGAACAATTTGTAGTTTTCTGGCAATTTTCAGGGTGTAATTGAACAAAATCACAAACATTAAGACACTGAAACTAGACTAGATCACATGAAATTCGAAAAGGTCCATTCACTTGTAATATCAATTTCTATTGCCTAATGTTGTGATTTAATAATTAATATTCAACTAGCTTAGTGTGACGTCTCCGTCGATTTATCCTGTTTTAAAAGTATTTTCATCATTATTAATTTGATGTTTTAATTAGACTTGCTGAACCCATGCGAAAATTTCGCACATTTTTTAACGTAAAGGATACTGGAATACTCTAATTCTTAAATCTGTATTCAACACTTAAATGATAATTTAAAGTTTTATTTAAACTATTTTTTGTGTTATTTTAGCCCATTATTTTGAATGAACATCAGTGACGCACCAACAGGGGTGTTATTTGGATTTGCTCTCCCTCTCATTGGTGGGAAACGCAACGCAAAATGGTCATGAGACCTCAACCGCCAACAAAGCAAAGTCCTCCAGAAGTCAAATCTACTGTTAACCACATGTTTTCTTACGTAGACAAATGCAAATATACCGTAGATTATCTTTCTCTTAAACGGTTAGCTTGGAATAAAACGTTAAAAATCTCATTTTATAAATTGTAGGAAAAATGTGTGTGCAGGACACAAAGATCTGGTTTCAAAGCTCTACAATGCAGTTATACAGAACGTCACGACGTCTGCAGCGCGTTGCGGGTTGCATCTGCACGCTGTAATATTTTATTTTATATATTTGTAACAAATATTACATATAAATTTTGACTATGTCAATTTCACCCTTCTTCGTTCGCACAATATGCTCAGAAAGGGTTTCGAAGTTTTCTCTTCGCATATTAATATATAGAGACTAAAACAATCTGAAAAAATTGCGTACCCCACCATCAAAGGGGACGCCTCGAATGACATCCCCTGACTTCCACTTTAGATCGGAAGAAGACTACCGGTGTGTGTCGTGCGACTGATGGAACGAAGAAACGAACAAACGTGAAATACCCAACTAAACTTAGTAAATTAAATATATATTCGTACAGAACAGATCACTGCCTTATCAGCAACTAGGTTTGCGCCATTTTCCAGCTCGTCATCAGCTAAGGTTCAAACAGCTGCCGTATAGCCGTCGTCGTATGACGGCCGAGGGGCTCTCAAAAGGCGTCGGTCTTCCAGAATACTTAATATTAGGGCATCGTTCCTGTTGAGACTGCAAAATAGCTTGATATGTTGCTTTTTTGTGAGAGCATCTGACGATGTTTCGTGTTGGAAACAAGATTCCTGTCGCCTTTTCACTCCCTTGACACAAGAGAAAATTCTGAAAGACAAATATTTAAGAACTATTATTTTACCTCGGCGTAAGAATGATTGACTACTGAAGACGTTCTTAGTATTACCTTGTCTGGGCGAAAGGAAAATCGTTTTCTGTCCTAATTCGGGCGTGATAAAATGTTATGCAGAGGGTCCGCGTCAAAACGCTGTTCACGGAGTCGGCAATGCTGTGAACTAGACCACTACTAACGTAAAATTCTACCATTTAGTTCGTTCGCTCTCCACACGAGCGCGGCGCGTTGACATGCAACCACTCGGCTTCTCGATCTTGAAACAATGCGATCGCGTCGTGTCGCAAGTACTAGAAAGAGGCAAGGATTCCGCGAAATCGCTACAATATGAAATGTTATATTTTCTGGTCGTTTCTTGGTGTCCGTCCCGTGTCGCGCTCTGACGCCCTTCTTAGAAAGCAGTTCAAAATTTCAAAGGAATTCAGTCGTTCCAAAGAGTTTCATACTAAAAATGTGTTGCATTTATTTATTTAACGTCAAAAAAAGTACAAACTGCGTATGACGTGCTATGGGGAAAAATGAATTGTGTGCACATTTTCAAAATTCTGTGATCCCTACACTAAGTCATATACTACTTAAATTTAAAAAAAAACAACATCCCATGTAATAACATCTATTTTCAAGGATAAATAAGCAATAAATTTTGGCTCTTATCCATGTCCATGTTCTCTCTGGAAGCCCGCCCGCGGTTTTTTAAGAGAAAATAGTCCAAGTCAAACGCGAGACGTTTGAAATATATACCCTTTCCTGTTATTTAGCACCAAAGAATTGCTATAAATGATTGAATTCCAAGTATGACACCAAATATGAATTAATTTTGGCCGCCTACGTGCGAACAGTTCCAGTGACGAAATGATACGACTTGATGTTTCCCCGTAGGCTGCTGATGAAGGCATCAACTCTGCCACCTACCGCAACTTCGCCAAGTCTCAGGTGGACTACGCTCTGGGCAGCACTGGTCGCAGCTTCGTGGTTGGTTTTGGCAACAACCCGCCCACCCACGAGCATCACCGCGCAGCGTGAGTATTGGGCGATTATAGCACACCACTAATACCACTCTTGTTTTCTGTTTTGTTTTCATTTATTTCGGCAGACCAGTAATTTTGCTTTTCAGGGATTGTTTTCAGTTATTTGACAATTCAAAACAAACACTCAATATATAAAAATGTACATTCTTAATCGTACAAAAAGGTTAGATAAATTACAGCCATTCGTCTTAATAAATAGAAATATGAGAAGTTCACAGGTTCCTCTTTATTCTTTCATGTCTTTCGAATATAATTGTTTATTTTTTGTTCTTTTGTTTAATAATTTGTGGGAGAATTATTCAAAAATTGAATTAAATATTTATTATTGGGTGATCAATTTCTGATTCGTGATATTGTTGCGGATGAACAATGCTTTAATGATCAGTTACTGGTATATTTTGTAAATAAGTGAGAAAGGAATTTGTACATTTGAACGTTGTTTGACGTGTAGTTTCTATTCTTAATTCTGAATGTAAATGTGTATATTTAATGAACTAATAGGCATTTCAGACATTTGTAGAATTTTATATTGGAAGATTTCTATTTTCTTTATATTTGTGGCAGATGTAAAACCAGTGCAGACATTATAATTGGGAGAATTATTGCTCTCTAAAGGACTCAGGTCTCTTAAAATGTTTGTCTAAGTTTACACTAGGTACCCAACACATATCAGAGAGTAGTTTTCTACTTTCTCCAAATTAATTTGATGATCTTTCTTCAATAAATCAATTAATATTTCTTTTAAATAACTATATTCGGTTCTCTCTGGAGGTAAAACTTCAATGCAAATAGAGTTCAGTATTTAACATTTTTATTTCTCCTTTTCGTTCACCCATTTTGAGCGTAAAATAGTACAGACGCTAACTCTTAGCTTCCAAATTACACAACTTACAACCTCTGAAATCATTCCACACATTAAAAATCATTAATCACGGTACCCCCGATCATTTCGACCGTTCTACAGCTCAGTGGATAAGATCAAGTTTGCAGGTTTAGAGATGTAGAAGGAAGAGACACATGCATTCACTGACTGTCAAACTGTAGTTAGGGAGTCCAGTTCTCCCGAGCACCCAGATTACAATCAGTGCTGTAGCTCCGTATCTATTACAGGTCGTGCCCCAACGCTCCCTCCGCCTGCGACTGGAACACCTTCAACGGCGGCCAGGCCAACTACCACGTGCTGTACGGCGCCCTGGTGGGCGGCCCCGACGCCAACGACAACTACAGTGACGTCCGCGACGACGCTGTGCACAACGAGGTCGCGTGCGACTACAACGCCGCCTTCCAGGGCGTGCTGGCCGGCCTCAAGAAGCTGGGCTACTAGGCGCAACATCATCCTCCCGCTCGCTCTCTATCTCAAAGAAAACTCCTTTCGTGCAACCCCGTCTGACCACATTTTGTTCATATTTGCTCTATTCATGTTGTCCAAATTGAGACAATAAACTGTGCAAATAGCAAATGATTGTTCTTTTCTTTGTCGTATTCCCACCCTTAACTAGCTTTAGTATGGCATGTTAAATGGCCTCAAAATGCTGTGCAACGAATCACACGATCGTCGTCTGGCTCTCTCTCCCTCTTTCTCTCCATCACTTTCACCAACTTTTGTTATTTTCTCTTTTTAGTTTGTTTTAGATTAGTTAATACAATGTGTAAAAAGATTTTTTTGATTTTCCTTGCATTCACGTTTTTTTAAATATTTTATTATTTATTTATCGTCGCATCGACATCAAGATCATTAGCAACTGAACAGATAAATACATTTTACAATTACAATGTGAAATTTAGAACAATATTCATTATCAAAAAAAGTAAGAGAATATAATACATTCCGTGGTGGTAGCTGATATCAGAATATAATATAAAAGATACAATACAATTATTACAATACCTTCAATACAGTACATACAATACAAACAAT
>BLKR01006974.1:0-46294 GCA_011170035.1 Teleogryllus occipitalis | reverse complement strand
ACTCTCACTCTCGTCTCATTTTATGTCTAACTCTCAAACAATTACGTCTTGTTGTTTTATTTTTGTAGTATTTTTATGAACAACTTTAAAAGTTTTCAAATATGACATTTTCTTCTAATTTGTGGACGAATTCAAATTAATGTTTATCAATTTTCTAAACCTTGCTAATAATATATCTGCATTCTATGGAAAAGAACAGCGCGTTTGGTATGAAAGGAGGCGAAGGTACAGATAATATTAAAAACTGATAAACTAGTGGATTTTTATTTTTTTTCAATGAGAAAGTCTCTGGATAGAAATACGCGGCGCTTGTGATGCAGCCTGAGGGTTGAGGAGAATTCTCCACTCTGCTGGCTGCGTGAGAAGATGGATGAGTTGCAAAAGTTTGAAGAACTCTTCCGAGCTGCTGCGGAGTCAAGTGCAACCGAACTGAGAATTCGGGGGTTCAAATCGACTGCAGAGCACATCATAAAATTACTTACGCAGGATGCATTGTTAATCCATGTAACAAGAGAGAGATTGCGGTGGAGGGGTGGCGGGAGGTGTACAAGGGGAGAAAGAGAAAAGTAGGAGGAGGCGTGTAAAAAAAGAATACACGAGAGGCGGGGCAGAAGAGTCTGGAAACAGAAAGAGAAATAATGAGGATGTTATGGAGACAGCGAAAGACAGAGGAAAATTTTGTAATAACGGCATTAGTAAGCACAAATGAACATTCCTAGCAAAAATGAATCCATTAACGTAAAACTCTTTTAAAGGAAACTCAAAACGCAGAAAATCAGACTCCTCCTTTGAAATGATATTTGTTAGTTTAGAATTTAATTAAATTGAATTGAATTTGCCTTATTTTACGTGGCGAGACTCAGGCCATGAGGCCTGCTCTTCCGTCTGACCACGCAAATTCCGCTACGCTCCTTTCACCAACCGTGGGAGAAAGAAGGTATTACTTGGGCGACGAAACAGGCGATTTGAATTTAGCTCAGAGGCGTCATTTAGGCTTGAAAATCTTTTACATGCAGTAAATCTACTAACATGGGACAGCCGGCTTTACTTCCCCTCCGAAGGAAGGCGTACGAAGGATTTTTTCGCCCTTAAAAATCCACGGCTTCGATCGGCTTCGAACCCGCAAACTTGGGAATACCAGTCCGATACGCTAACCGTTACACCATCGCTGCTAGAGGAGCATAGTTCACAATATGTCTGGCATACGACGGCAAATGTTCTGCCCTCAAGGTATTTTAATAGAAACCGCGTGCCGGGGACGGGATCGGTGTAGGTGGCGGGCCGGGGCCAGGGGCGAGGCGGGGCGGGGCGGGGGCGGGGGCGGGGGCGGGCGTCTTGTTATCTGTCTCTCGCGCGCCGTCCCTCCCTTAACCTCTCCGCAGCTGTCGTCGGTATTGATTTACCGACTGGGAAACACAGCGATTTATTTCCACGCTGCTGGCAAAAAGGCTGATCCGCCCCCAGCCCTGACGCCCACGCGAAGCCACGGCAACTTCAGCCCCCCACCCCCCCACCCCGGACCTGTCCTTTCCATCACTCTCTTCAGCTTCATCCTGCAAACCCGTGTCTCATCCCTTTCTTCCTCAACCTCCGTGCCTAAATACTCCGTGCCTACTAAGCACACTCGCTCAGTAGGTGATTGACTTTTCGGTCATGTCAAAAGACATGGTCGTTAGTTCCGTTAACAGGGGAAATACTGTAGTTAGTTAGGTAGTTAATGCCTTATTTTATGTGGCGAGACTCGGGCCATCAGACCCGCTCTTCTGTCTAACCACGCAAATTTCGCTACACTCCTTTCACCACCTAGCGGTGAAAGTAGGTATTATCTTGGGCGACGAAACAGGTGGAACTCAGTTTTGATCAGAGGCTTCATTGAGGCTTGAGGATCTTTTACATGCAGTAAATCTACTACATGGGACGGCCGGCTTTACTCCCCCTCCGAAGGAAGACGTACGAAGGATTTTTTCGCCCTTAAAAATCCACGGCTTCGATCGGGTTTGAACCCGCAAACACGGGTACAACAGTCCGATACGCTAACCGTTATACCACTGAATCCGCATATACTCTATGTCTGGATGTAGTGATAATGCTCCTTCTTCTGTAGTGAGATTCGGCGCCGACCTTCATGGCGGTTTGCGGGGTTTTCCCTCCCGAGGTGTTACCTCCAGTGTAACATCGGTCCAGCCAGGACCCGCTCTAATATCTCCCCTTTATCCTGTCGTGGGTGGTCAAGTAGTGCATGTAGGTCTGTGTGTGTGTGCAAATAAGTAAGTACGTAATGAATGAGGATAAGCAAGGAAGAGAAAAGAAAGCGCGCGGTTCATGGTCCGCTAGTTAGGCTATTGTTTTGGAATTCCCAGGGTATTGATCGGAGAAAGCATGAGCAACTACCGATCAGAACAGTTTGTCGTTAGAATTCTCCTCCAGACAGCGGCTGAATTTGATCTACCTGTGTGGCTATTGTCGAAAACCCTCCTCCGTAGGGACTTGAACACTAAGATTTACCGATCAGACTCACTGCAGAGATATAATGCTGGCTCTGGGCTAAACTCAGAAGTTAGGTATTTATGATATTGAAAAACACAACAGCGGATTAATCTTAATGGTCTACTATTTCAGTTATTCCATCCATTTAGTGCCTCCAAAGACTCTCAGTCTGTCGATGCCTCTCGGATCTCTGACAAACGTCAGATATTCCCATGAATCAATGTGGGATGGTCCATATGAGATTGGAGCATCCACCCTAAGCATGAAAAATGTGGTCCGCTGACTTGGATATTCCTCTCACATCCACCTGAAGTATATCGGATATTACGATTTCTCATTGAGATGCCGGCAAATTCAAAGCTTAATTGAGTATGCAAGCAGCAATGCAGCTCTACACAGGTAAATAGCTGGCAATACATATTCAAACTCAGTTCTATTACAACCTTAAATCAATGGCTATAATATATTTAAAACATCAACCTAATACACGAAATGCGAAAATTCTGTTAGTCTGTCAGCACTGGCACAACAGCGTCTGACGCGGCCAAGGCGTACCAGCGGCGTCCCGACCTAACGGCCATGGGTTCGAGTGTATGTGGTTAACACACATGTACATCCCTTGCGCTGTATTCTGGTCTTCTTAATCTAAGAAGTTAACTTTCTCATTGTCACACAGCAACAGATACCGTACCATTTAAAGGTAAGTGCACACTATAATTCGCCCCGACCGGGAATCGAACATGCGATCGCATCCTGGAAGGAGAGCACTCTGACCAGTGAGCTACCGGGAGCGGTCGAAATCAGTTGCTGTCTGGAGGAGAATTCTAGCGCACGGCTGCTCTGATCGGTAGTTTTCCGTGGTTTCTCCGATAGACACCAGGTGAATGCCGGAGCAGTACCCTACCAAACGGGCCACGGACCGCGCGCGATCTGTCCTTCCTCTTCCTTGTCCTATCCTCTCCTCTTACACATACACTTAAACTAACATGCACTATACTACCACATATTCCGGGAGACCGGTAGGGAGCTTACAGCTTGTCCCGGCTCGGGCGGTGCCTCGCTGGTGGGAGAGTCCTGGTAAAGGGGAGACCCCACTAGCCGACGGTAGGTCGGCGCCGGATCTCGCCATCCAGCGGGGGGAAGATCACTGCCATCTCCCGAAAAACAACATGCATTACACTAACGGGACTAATGACCGAAGCAGTTGACGCGCCTGGAAACACGGAGAACTCAATCAATCAAAACCAGTGAATCCTGAAGGGGCAATGCAAATATACACAGCAACACAACTTTCGTTTTAATACGTTTTTCAATGTAAAACTTAAATCGGCCAACATTTCTGGTCGACTTCCCGCTCTAAGTATCATGAATCTTTTCAACGACTTCCGGTCTGATCTGTTCTGAAACTGCATACCCTTTCTTTGTAAGGTCTAATCTGGTCTGATTTAATCTGTTTCGATCTGATATCGTCTAACCACTCTGGGACCTAGTTTCCACGGCAACCCTTCGGCCACAACTGAATGCAATGCATGGGCTTTACCACTAATAGAACCAAGTTTCAGCCCATCCTAGTAAATTGTTTTGTACGTTGTTTATTTTAGCGTGAAAACATGCAATGTGATGTAAATAATTTCTTTCGTCTTTTGCAGACGTCGTGCTGTTCTCAATCAGCGCGCGAAACTCGGGACGGGGGTGGGGAAAGGAACGGGGGCATTGAAGAGGTTGACGGCGAGGGGGGAGAGGGGGGCAGACGTGGGCGGGGCAATTCCGGCTGCAACCGCGAATTTCCTCGGCCTGATGAGGCGTTTATTATTGCAACACAATTGAGTCCACTTGCTCTGAACGCCCGCGCAGCCTGCCTGCACGGTCCGCCTCCTCCTTTGCGCGCCTCTCGGACAGTCGCTGCCCCTGGCTGCCGGGGCCTCGAGATACACTGGCCGCGGACTGGAGCTTTTAAGCGCACGTTCCCAATATCTAGAGGAATGATAAAACCGGCAAACACTACTATATTACAGCGATTTGATATTCTCTTGATAATTCAATTTTTCAGACTCAGGGTTCAATAATTTTTTCGCAAGTTATTGTGACAAATTCAATGATGTTTTTAGTTAAGTTAATGCCAGTGTTGTTTAAAAGCGCCCAGACAAATAGACAGACGGACGGACGATCGTTCGGACAGGCATCAGGACTATTTTGATAAAAACTTTGAATTGTTTGAAACCTACACATACGTAAGCTTTTAAAATCTAACACTTTAATATTTGCATTATATGCATGATTTAATGCATTTGTAAACTTCAAATTAACGAAAAACTTCAAATAATATGAAGTGAAGTTTCTTGATTTTTCCAAAGTTTTTTTTGTATAAGAACATAAATTGATGGGTTTTGAAAAAATTTTAAATCGAATTTTTTCAAAACGAGTTCAAATATTTTCTCAAATATTTCTCTAAAATAAAACGAGTCAATTTCTCTCAGATAACCTGAAAACCTTATTTCGATTTAACTATTAGAGGAACAAAAATATGACAAAATGGACACATTTAGTTGCAATAAAACAATACACAGAATATAAACTTTACAGAAAAGAAAATCAAACCATCGTGTCAATTACAATGTTTTTTAAGTATTATTTCCTATAAAATTGTCTGAAAAATTAGATAATATTTTCTATTTTATTTCATTTTGCGTTTGGGTGCGGAATGAATTCAATTACAATTGAATGTGTCATCTTGTTAACATGGCAACATCGTTGTTAAACAATTATTGTAATGTTGGTTCTACAGGTTGTTTATAAAAATCAAGGTGACTAATCCTCGATTAGTCTTAGCACGTCATACGCAGTTTTAACTGTTTTTCGACGTAAAATAAATAAAAAATAAATAAGATTCCTTAATCGAACTTGCATCTCGTAGCATCGTTAACGTTTTATACGATCTGCTGTACATGATCAACGCGGTTTGCAACGCGCGTTCTGCCTGTAGTACTCCTTGCATTACCGTGTAAAAAACTCACAGGTCATCAAATTATTTTCAGGAATTTGTATTTTTATTGTGAGGAAGAAACAAGCATCGGTTGCAAAATATTTTGGGGTCGAATTTATATTGTTTGGATGTATATTGGATGAAACATCATATCATTTTATAGATCATCTTTGCAACTTCTGCAAATTGTACACAAACCGTCATTGATAGATCCATTTTTATTAACGTATTTTTGATCAAGATTTAGCAAAAAGAATACAAAATTTATTGTTTTTCTTTTATGTTAGGAAATTACATAAATGTTGATATTCTGACAGAGCGGTGCACGTTTTGCACTAGATGGCTGAAATAATAATAGTGTAAGTTGCAATATAATTATCATAAATTTATGTGACAACACCAATTACAGAAAGTTACTATCATATAGCCAAACGTCCAGTTAAATATTCTTTTATCTTATCTTCATTTTTCCCTCCTAATCGATTGGACTCTCATTTGATTCGCTTACCATTTTATTACCATACACTTGCTCTCCATTTTTTCATTACATGACGTAAATTTGTTTCCGTTTTTATCGTTCAGGACCTGTAATTAACTGCGAAATGAAGCGTAGGCAGTTTTAATTTTGTCAAATAATTGCTTTGGAATGATATTGTGTTTGTAGAAGAGATAAACAAATATACAATATTAAAATCATAAACTAGGGTAACTCAGCATGATAATTTATAAATCATTTCAGAACTGAGTTGCTGGGGAAGTATTTTATTGTTTGGGTGCGTATTCTACCATAACTACAAACACAAAAATTGAAATTTCTGTAATAGTTTCGTGCCAATCGAATACACAATCAATTAGTATCCATTCGTAAATAATAACTCCCTCTCGGGTTGTTTTACCTCTAAAAATAATATTGAGAAGACAGCATCTTGAATAACATGTTAAAAATACAAAATAATGTTACAGCAGAAAGACGTCTCATCAGTTGCTTTGCCATTAGTAAGCATTTCGTTCTCATAACTGTACTTTATTGGTTCTTTATTGGTTCTAGTGTGCTTTCAATATAATATGCAAAATATGATTGGTGTTGAAAAATATTTTAAAACAATGTATTTAGGACTTAAAGGCCTTTATTCGTCAACGAAAGAAGTGCCGAAAAGTTTAAGAAATTCTAGCCACTAACAAAAGTGTATTTTAAAGACCTACACAAACACATTTTATATAATTGATTCTGCCAACGAAAATAATATGAAGTGAATTAACTACGGAGGCAGAGCAATATTAAAAAACAATCACACGAGATCGTCTAAGCAAAAATCACCAATTAAGTGGACTCACTTTGCACGCCAATCAGAATATACTTCTTTAATGGTGCTTAATTCGATGTTCTATTTTTACTTTCTCATCTACTACATACATAGTAACGATAACGTTTTGTAATCCTTCAACGGAAAGTGGTAATTTTACGATTGAAAAACTCATATTGTGGGCACCTGGTACCGAAAAAGTCGATAAATCTTGTTGCTGTAAGTAGTAAACTACTTCTAACATGTTTAGTCAGAATCCACGTTTTGTGGATCCTTTATATCGAAAAATTGTGACTCTTTGACTCTTTGTCTATGATCAACAGAAGCGCCTACACCGTTCAGATGACTGCTTTTCGAAAATGACATTCTCCGATCAATTTGGCTGAATTCGAGGCACTGCATATTTGAAAATAATATTTTGAGGCAAATCGGGAGAATAGCTACCCCCCTATGCCAAGACTACATTAAGTCACATACATATTTTTTTTTAATTTTCTTAGTAGGAAATGACTTTTTTAATGTATATTTATTTACTATTCCCTCTATAAGAAATTTTCTTAAAAGTGAGTTTTCCCTTTAAAATAAATTCTCTTAAACGTGAGGGAGGTATATAAAACAACGTGAGCGCCGAAGCGACAGCGGAGGCGCGAACCAGGTCTCGAGAGCGAGGGCCGGAAGGCCCTCGCGAACGTAGCACGTTGGATCCGTCGGGTAGCGACGTGCGGTAGCACGTCGCGGACCACTTGGTGAAAAAAATGCGTTGGTTAAAGAATTGTGTGGGTTATAAAATTAAATTTGTAGCGTGAAAATTAGGAATAATGAGTTCACTTAATGAGAGTACGTTGCTACGGAGATTTATACGTACAGGGGGCTTTGGAGCAGGGGGGTAGCTATTCTCCCGATCTACCTATTTTGATTTTTGGGGATATTTTACATCATAAATCAACGGTATTTTCCAAATTTCCTGAAAATGGCTCGAAATGTTTGATTTAAATTTTTTTCTCGGATAGAACAAAGGACATTTAAAAATGGCACAGGTTCCATTTTTGTTGAATCTGTCTCCTTATTCGAAAAAGGCAAAAGTTTCAAATAATTCGAGAAAATATTTACTGTTGTAGCAACATTATTTTTTTTGATAATTGATGTGGATTATATTCTTAAACGATAATGTTTCTTTCTCTGGTATCTGTTAAATTTATACATGACAGTCGTTTTTCAAAGATTTCGATTCATATACTGAAGATACGATGGATGTAGGAATATAATATCGTAAAGAGAGAATCCTACTATGAAATTTCTTCATGATGTATATTTTTAAATAATGGGTTGTAATACTGGCCCATCAAGGATCTAATGTGCGGTCTGTTGTAGAACTGCAGTGTTGTGCTATGACATTACAGACCGCTGGTCGGTCAGTTTAACTCATTTGCTTCTTCCTAAACGATTTTTTCATTCTATAACCCCCTTCGCTATAACTGGAAGATTATTCAGGACACTATACCAACGTATGACATCTTGGCGATTATATGTATCAGCATCGGATTCGTAACACAGAATCTTTCATCCCATTTCCTGCTTTTCTCAGGTAAGCTCTTCGCGAAACTTGACAAGTAAAACACCAGTTCCACAAATCGGTAGCTAATTCGCCGTTGCGGGTGGCCTTAGAAATAATACAGCGTGTTCTTAAAGACTGGAAACACTTTTTGTTAATTTATTGTACAACGTAACTATAAACGATACATATTTCATATGTATGTCATAAAAGAGGAACTCAAATGGTTTTGTTTGGATGTTTCAGCATATGCCTCTAGTTCCTGTATTTGCCGTAAGTGGCGTTTTGTAAAGATGGCGACTTCTGGTGAAGAGCGTGTTCTCTGCGTACTGGAATTTTACGAAAATAAAGAGTGCTACAGATGTGTGCAATGGAACTTCATAAATTAGCATGACAAAGAAGCACCAAATATGAAGCCTATTTACGATTTACGATATTTTGGCATGACAGATTTGTTAGCTCTGGTTGCTTGTGTCGTACTAAAATAAGTTTTTTCGTAATAAATGTAGTGACGATAACTTTAACCGTGTGAAAGAGGCTTTCATAAGAAGCCTGCTAAAATCAGTTCGTAGAAAATTTATTCTTCAAAGAAAACTAATTGAACATATGTACAGCAATGGTTGTTCCCACAAATGCTAGACGATTGTGAAAATTTCCTATTCCAGCAGGAGGGAGACTCATCTCATTACCATAGTGATATTCGCAAATAATTTCAGAACAGCGAGCTACTTCACCGCTGGATTGAACGAGCAGGGAGTATGGATAACTGTTTCGAAAACTGGCGGATATCACTTCATGTGACTTCTTCCTTCGGGGATACCTCAAAGTTTGTGGGTGTGTGATACCTTTAACCGAAAATTTACAGAGACTCAAGGTTAGTATTGAAGAAGCTGCCACCACTGTAACTGAGAATATGATCTAAAGAGTATGACAAGATTTCTCTTTGCCATACTAGTTTTGAACTTCTGTTGCACAACTGTAGCACTATTTTTTTTTAATTCCAGCAAACAGAAAACAAGCTCTTTGCCAGAAGTTGCCATCTTCACAAAAAACCAATTACAGCGAATCCGGGAACTATAAGCATTTGCTGTAACATCCAAACAAAACCGTTTGAGTTCCTCTTTTATACGACATATATATGAAAGCTGTGACATTTATAGTTTTTGTGCAATAAATTTACAAAAATGTTACGGAACTTTAAGGACACGCTGGATTGATTGATTGATTTTTCGTGTTTCCGGGCGCGTCACTTGCTTCGGTCATTAGTCCCGTTAGTGAAGTGCATGTTTTTCTCGGGAGATGGCTGTGATCTTCCCCCACTGGATGGCGCCCCCTAACCAGGACTCTCCCACCAGCCGGGCATCGCCCCAGCCGGGACAAGCTCTAAGCTCCCGAGCGGTCTCCCGGAATATGTAATAGTGTAGTGCATGTTAGTGTGTGTGTGTGTGTGTGTGTGTGTGTGTGTGTGTGTGTGTGTGTGTTAAGGGAGAGGATAGGACGGGGAAGAGGAAGGACAGATCGCGCGTGGTCCGTGGCCCGTTTGGTAGGGTACTGCTCCGGCATTCACCTAGTGTTCTTCTTCTTCACTTCACGGATTAGGGAAATTCCCTGTTCCGGCTTCATTACACCATCTCTGTCGTGGACGGCCAATGTCCCTTCTTCCTCGTGGTCTGTACAGAAAGGCATGTTTGGGGATCCTTTCGTGAGACATTCTTCCTAAGTGCTGTACCCACCGTGATCTGTATTCATTTACTTTTTCATTGATAGAAAATATATTAAGTTCCTTTCTTATATCTTCGTTTTTTATTTTGTCCATTAGGGTGCAGCGTTTTACTCTCCGGAGGAATTTCATTTCCGAGGCTTGTATCTTCATTTTATCTTGTTTTCTTAATGTCCATGATTCACACCCGTAAAGCAGTTGTGGTACTGCCATGACTTTATAAAATTTTAACAGTGTCTCTTTTCTGGTCTTATTGCGAAGATACTTGTTTATTGTTCCACAAGTATGTTGAAAACGTTGTAATTTTGTTTTCATATCATCACTGTAATCGTATGTGATATCACAGCCCAAATAATTGAAATGTTTCACTTGCTCTATTACTTTGTCTTCTATTATTATTTTAGTTCTGACAGGATACTTGCCTCTGAATGCCATCACTTTAGTTTTAGAGACAGATATTGAGAGACAATATGATTTGCATATTCTATTTAGCTGGTACAAGGACTTTTGCAGACTTATTTCGTTCTCTTCTATAATTATATGATCGTCAGCATACAGAAGTGATTGTAGAGGTGTATTTGGATTTATCCAAATACTTGGTTCATTTAAACTTTTCCATTCTCTTAGAATGTTGTCAATATAAATATTAAACAATGTGGGGGACAAGCTACACCCTTGTCGTACCCCTCTATTTACTTCTAACTCTTCTAACATTTTGTTCTGAACTTGTAAATGAATGCTTGTTTTGTGATAGAGGGATTTAATAACTTCTATCAAGTGGAAAGGATAGCCCCTTTTTCGAAGAATCCGCCAGAGAAGTTCACGATTAACTCTATCAAACGCTTTTTCATAATCTATAAAAGCTATGTGGGTCTCTAAATTGAACTCTCGTCTCTTTTCTATTATTTGGTTTATGGTAAACACATTGTCTGTACACGATCTTCCTTGCCTGAAACCACTTTGTTCTTCCAATAAGAGTGAATCTGAGATTGTTGTGAGCCGTTTATTTATTATTTTTGTGTAAACTTTATAAGCGTTGATCAACAAGCTTATTCCTCTGTAATTCTGTGGCTGGCTTCTATTTCCTTTTTTAAAAAGAGAGATGACTTTTGCTTTCTTCCATGCATCAGGTATTCGGCATTTTCTCCAACAATTATTAAATAGTTCAAGAAGTCTGTTCTTCAGTTCTTCACCTCCATATTTTAGGAGTTCTGCATTGATACCATCTACCCCAGGAGCTTTTCTATTTTTCATGCTTGACAGTGCATATTCCATTTCTTGTTTGCTCAAAGGGTCTATCTGAGGGTTGTTGTATTGTGACTTATCTTCATCGATTACAGTTGGGTCATATAAGAGATCTTTATAATATTTTATCCAGTCATCTTTCTTTATTACATTTAGTTCTGCTTTGTCATTTTCCTCTGATTTTAGATGTTTCATGATCTTGTAAGCCAGATTCTGCCTACCATGGACATCATTTTCAATTGTGCTGATAAAAAGGTCCCACGATTCTTCGTGAGCTTTTTTCACTAATTGCTTTGCACAATTCCTTTTTCGTATGTAGTTTTCTTTCCTCTCTTGCGTTGTTTTCTGAAGTAATTCTTGATAGGCATTTTTCTTTTCACGTATGGCTACAGCTATCTCATCGTTCCAGATTTTCAAGCCTTTTCTTTTTCTGTGTTTATTCCTTTTTCCAATAGCTTCATATGCTGCAGTGTTTATAATATTTTCAATATTGCTCCACTCTACATTAATGTCGTCATCTAAAGGCGTCTGTCCATTTATTTGCTTCAGACGTGTTTGATAGAGATTTCTTATGCTTTCTTCTCTTAAGAGATGGACTTTGTAAATATCTCTCCTCAGAGATTCCTCGTTTTGGGGCTGTTTTGTCATAATTTTCTTCCATCGGGCTATAATTGAGATCTTTGAGACTACTAAGTAGTGATCGGATGATATATCACTGCCTCTGTAAACATGAATATTTCTAATTTGGGGTGCTAATTTTCTGTTTGCTATAACATAATCTATCAGTGATCTTGTGGTGCCATTGCTCCAGGTAAATTTATTTATATCCTTTTTCCTAAAGAAGGTATTCATTATTTTGAAGTCATTAGTAGTAGCAAATTCCCTAAGTTCTTGCCCATTTTTATTGATAGTTTCTTCTCCAAAGCATCCAACAACATTTGGAATTATCTGTTTTCCTATTCGGGCGTTTAGGTCTCCTGCAATTATTATATAATCATTTTTGTTACATTTATCTAAACTCCTTTGAAGAGTTTCATAAAATGCGTCAGTGTCCTCTGTTCTGCCTTCTTCTGGTGCGTACACTGCTAGTACGGTTAGATGTCCTCTTGGAATTTGGAATCGTGTTTCAAGTATCCTGTCACTGTAATATGTATAGTGTAAGAGTTTATTTTTCCATTTCGAATCCATTAATAAAGCAACCCCACTGCATGCTCTTTTATTGGTGTCTACTCCACTGTATATTAATGTGTAGTCATAGAGATCTTTTGTTCCTTTACCCTTCTTTTTTGTTTCAGAAATAACTGCAATATTTACATTCCTTGCTTTTAGCTCTCTCTCCAATTCTGCCTCTTTATTATTTAGCCCTCTCACATTCCATATACCTAAAATTAGTGTATCCGTTATTCCCAATCGTTTTTCCTTATTCTTGCTAGAGTTGTTATAGTGGCCGTCATGCTGTTTCACTTGAAGCTTTCGAGTAAGAATATTTCCCGGTAAGGTTACCAGCCTTTCGCGGGATTGTGATCTGACAGGGCTGCTGTCTTATGGCTTGATCACAAACCTAGTGTTGCTGGAAGAAACCACGGAAAACTACCGATCAGAAGAGCCGTCCGCTAGAATTCTCCTCCAGACACGCTGTACATACGAGAACATCTCATTTGGGCCTGCCGCTTCGACGCGAGGGCTTGGAGACACATCGCCGTTCGTGAATTTATTTATTTTATTTATTTATTTATTATTTATTTTTTACGTCAAAAACAGTTAAAACTGTGTATGACATGCTATGGGGAGAAGTGAATTCTGTGCACGTTTTCCAAATTCTGTGATCACTACACTAAGTATATTACTTGAATTTTGAATTTAAAAAACGCTCCCATGTAATAAAATATATTTTCAAGGATAAATCAGCAATAAATTTTGGGTTCTTATCCATGATGTCCTTCGTCAAGGAATAATACTTCCTGCCGCGACATGGAAACGATAATTTGAATAACTATTTTTCCCTTGAATTCTAGAAGTCGTGCACAGATAATAAAGTTACATGAGAAAGTCACAGGTTCGATTAACGTGAAATAGACTGTTTCACCACGAGACAACAGGATTGGCCTCCCGTGCCAGCACGTATCGCATTTGAATTATAGTCCATTTAATCATTCACCTCACGGGAAATCCCTAAAAGTGTTGTCCTCCTCCCTCTTCTACTTTGGAAACTTAGTATTGCTCTCATCATTATATCAAGATGATGCAAAATTACTTCATTGAACCCCAACGTGTCTCTCAATATTTTTTTCTTCTATTTGATTCTCTATCATTTCATTTTAATCACTTATATACATTTATTCATGGAAATGATATTTGTATGATGGATATATCCATGTTTAATAGTAATGTAAGAGGAGTAATATTTGGCAGAAGACAAAACTCATAAATAAACAGAACGTTAATTTTTTAAACAAACTATCTCAAAACAAATGGAAACAAGATCTTATTCCGGTGTAGTAACTTTCATTTATGGACTACAGTGAGTTAAAATTATTTTGTTCCTACTCCTCTCTTCAGCGGGAGATTTTTTTGTTTTGTAAACGAACGATATTGAAAGAAATATTCTAAAACGAGCTCCTTTTAAATGTAGCTGAGGGGCGTAGAGTGAAGTTCAAAGTCAGTATAAAGTGAATGGCGCCATATACAAAAACTAACAGGCGGCCAGCTCCACCCACTTGTGCCAGTTGAATGGAGGGGAAGGCGCTGAATAAAAGATGGCGCTGGACAAACGACAAACGAAGCGGGAAACAGAAGAGACGACGGAAACGCTGAGAGGAAAGCTGGGCGAGCTGAATTTTGCAGACGAAACATTTTAATTTTAAATGCTCACCTACACTATTGAACCGAATAGCGTATTAATGTCTAATTTTCGGTTGAAAATATAAACATAGGTGAAGAAACTCAAGAAATCTTGGAAGAATAGTACAATCTGGAAGATATATTTGTAGCATACGTGCTTCTTGGTTGAAAAGAACAAAATTTCTATCACTGAAGCGACTTATCTCAAATTATTTCAGTAACAAACCAAAAGTGTTTTTATGCCAAAATATAAGTGTTATTTAGATACCCTTTTTATTTAACAACTTATTCCCTTTCCTGTTACAGTTGGGATCTCTTATACATTCCTTTCTGTCAGTACATTGATATACTATTAGATTCATATATTTTGCTTTTTACATAATGGTTAATTATATATGTCTATAATTATATTGAACATACCTTCCCAAGAATTTCAACATCCTTAGTTCTTCTTTAACACGTCTCTTCTTTTCTTTTCAAGTACCTTTATATTCATTTTTAAAATGTCACAATTTTTACAGCCTATAAAAATGACCTTCATAAACTATTTTTATTTACACTTACATCCTACACTCTTGCTCCTAATTTTCTCATATTTTAAATATATATAACATTCCCCCGCGAGGTAGAATTTGTAATGGTCGTTTACAGGTACTATGCATCCAAGTTTTTACACATTTATAACTCCTTTGTATGCACGAAGGGAATTTACTAAGGAAGAAATTTACTATTTGTAGATCTTATTTTACAATGAAATAAAATCAAGAATTAATACATTTTATATGCCGATTAGACCATATTCAGTCATAATATAATACTGGCCACTAACTATTATCGATGAATATATTTACAGTTGGAGTAAACGCTTAAGCCATTAATAGGAGTTTTTTGCTGAAACTCAGAAAAACCTATAAGGAGGAGAAAAAATGTTTTGCTCTGATTTTCCAAAAGTATTGCTCTGATTGAATTATAGAACCAGACATTTAATAAAGTATACGAAAAACTCTCAGAAACGCACAAATGAAATTAAATAAGCTTTCATTGCTAGTGTTTCTTAACTACGCAGTTCATTTTATTTTATTTATTTATTTTACGTCAAAAAAACAGTTAAAAAACTGCGTATGACGGGTTCAACTATCATGCAAGGATCCCAGTAGCCTAAAAATCAATATTTTCAATATTTTCTAAAAGGAAGAGAAAACTACTTAAAAAATAAGCTCATGAAAGGCAAATTTGTTTGAAATGTTCAAACTTTGAATGTGTTGACCTGAAATTCCTCAACCTACAGAAAATACTACATTATCTACGCTTTCATATTAGTTTT
The DNA here is from genome assembly GCA_011170035.1 of Teleogryllus occipitalis. Lineage (NCBI taxonomy): Eukaryota > Metazoa > Arthropoda > Insecta > Orthoptera > Gryllidae > Teleogryllus > Teleogryllus occipitalis. The sequence continues at coordinate 30,838 of BLKR01006974.1, read as the reverse complement.
CGCAATTAAAAGTTCCACAACTTGTATTTGATGTTTTGAGTATTACGTTGCAGCAGATCTGGCAATTCATTCTGCGGACGTCCATTATTAGATTTCCCAGAATCCTTCGCGTCGCGCTTTCTCCCCAACCACCGACGCAGCCCTTTTCTTACGCCCCCACCCGCACCCCTCCCCCTCCGCCATTTTGTGATCGCGCGGAACCAGCGGACCGCCTGGAGCCCCGCTTCGCTGCGTGGCAAACAAATGCTCAAGAGAGAGGGAGTTGTAACACGGAGCACGGATTCGTGCCTGGTCCCTGCGCGACCTGTGACGTCAAGTTTGAGGTACAAATTTAGGCTCACGCGGATGAATATGAGGAGCGACTCAAAAGTTTGTCATTTGTTTTGCTGCAGATTTAGAGGAGTGTGTATAGAAAGTATGAATGTGTGTATACATTTTTTTCTATCGCTGAAACAATAGCTCCCGAACTTTTTAGCTATAAGTTTGAATAGCTGAGTAAAATCCATGGAGATTTGTTGATCCGAAAATGTTACACAAAATTGGGTTGCGCTTCAGAATATTTGATAACGAAACTGATACAGCTCACATTCATTTACTCAGCGACATCGTTGCTGGGCGACGCACAACGTACTTCGGGCGGGAGGAGCGACTAGGGGTCGTATTTATAAGCCTCTACCAGGGCCCTGCCAGGCCTAGCAGGCTGCCAGTGTTCGGTTTTGCGATGTATGAACGGCCCCCAGCCAATTCCAGTCGCCCCTTGACCTCTCAGCAAGCCCCCAGATGGCAGGCCTCTAAGATCTCTGCTAGCAGAGCGTCATAAACATGACCCTAGAGCTGGCAGAACGAAAGCACTGGGAAGAGTTGTAGCTACTGGAAATGATGCAATCCAAACTGCATCTTAAGCGACGACATCGTATGCAGGCCAGAACTTATCACTACACTTAGTATAAAGATCCACCTAGTGAGATAACGTGACATTTGTTCATAAGATGCGTCAAATGCACAATAGTCTCCGATCTTCATATTAGAATCTGTGGGTAATTTGGAGTGTCCTTTTCTGAACAGTTTGAGACGCGTACAGAAAGTCAGTGCGCTAGGTTGTCAACAAAAAGAAAATACAATTTTATTGTTTTTATTGTAGCATATAGAACACTTGCACTACTTGTTCACCATCAGAATTCAGATACTTGTTATACGGTTGGATCAACATTTTGTAGCTTAGAAGTCTATCGCCTGTAATAGAGATTTTACCAGACCAGTGATTTTACAGACACCTGCAACTTTGCCTCACTGTGATACGCGTAATGAATGATGGTCGAATAGTAATTTCCTGAGTGGTAAGAAAAGATGGAAATCGCTGGGGCGATTTCCGTACTAAAAGGTGGATGGTCAAAAGTTTTCCAGCAGAACATCTGCAGATCTGCTGTGAGCCGAGCCGTTTGAGACCAACCGTACGACCATCGCATTTGACATTTAATAATATTGTCAATTTTTTCAAAATATGTACATTGTAACATTGAATATCAATTCATTTAACATATTTTAGATGAGTGTCGATGTATTTTGAAAGTTTTCCGTTCAATAATTATTTTGATATTTGCAATCGAACTAAGAACAATCATTCATATAGTTTGTAAGTGCACATTTGAAATGATGAACTGAATATTTTACTTAATTTCATTACTGAAAATAATTATTCATAGAGGAACGTAGAGTGTAACATGTATTTTCCAGTTATTTTGTGGGGACGTGGAAATCTTCATTTGGAAACGTTAATGTTGAATTCTGTCAGATTTTTACCTCGTTCAATACTCGTAGATGAAATGAGTGAGCGCTTGCTTCTACAAGTTACCCCGTACGTGAGTACTTTTGACAAAAAGAAATAAACCATATTGATAAACTAAGCAGGTGTAGAATGCACGTGTATAGTTAAGTACAAAGGTGTAGAATGCAGGTGTATAGTTATGCCAGGGATAGACGTGAAAGATTAGCATTATCTGTATTTTTGTCAAAAATGAATAGGAAATTGTGTTGTATGGATTCAAGGATACTTTATTTAATCACGGAGGCCAAGACCGAACCCCTCGCCATCGACTTCGAAATGGGCGAGTGAAGCTAGACAAATCGGCGATTGGTTTGTTAGGCAAATTTAACCGAATTACTTTTTTACCACTTTTTAATCATTGGGCATTATGCAAAGCTTTCCACTCGTGTTCCATTATCCACTTCCTTTAGTTACATTTACATCGCGGAACTTCACGCAATTGCATATTTTTACTGATTGTTCATAGTAAAATGAAATGTATATAATTTTACCTCTCAACAAAAATAAAACAAATCTAGCTCATTGTTTTTGCATATTTGCATGTTAGTGGGATTTTTTCTTTAACTGCATATTTTAATGTTTGCGGCATATTAACGAGCATATATTACAGGTTTTTGTGTAGAAGTGAGTCGAAGTCAGATAATTTCGTGTATTTATCTTTCAAAAGAAAAGTGAATTAAACCACGCCAATGTTTTCGCTTGAATCGATTTACTTCCTGTAACCTTATTAGTGCGCATGGACTTAGTGAACTGGATCGTAACAAAGCTATTTGTTATCTCACTTAATTATTTTTTGTTTATTATAATGTTCGAATACATATTTTTATTATGTCCGATTTGCACTATAGTGTAAAAAGAAAATTACTTATATAAATGTTAACTCTTGCTAACTGTATTTTTGTTTAACGCATATTCTTAGTTTTAAGGGCATATATTGCCTAATTTAAGTGCATATATTCCCAATCTGAAGTGCAAGGTTGCACGCATATTTTTAACTCTTTTAGAGCATGAAGTTGCGGAGTCTAGTTATTTGTCAAAAAACTCATGCTCCGTACCGCGGAGAGATGCGCGGATGTTCCGTTATCCTGGGCACATCGGCGAGGTCCCGGGGCGATATTTCCGAGACTGCAGCACCTAGGTGGCGGTCGCCATGGAGACGTCTCCCTTCGTCGCCTCGCGCCGCCCCCGGCATCACTCTCACGCCCACTGCCAATTAGGGGAAGCCCAGGGCGCGCGTACATAAAACTCACGCTTGCCAGCGCTTCGTCGCACGGTTGGTTGAAAGACGCAAAGTACGGGCGACATCATTGCACCGACGTCTAGATATATTTGATTTCGATAATGGGATAGAATTGTAGAGGAACCACATCTACAAGAATACTAAATTTTTTGTTTGATTTTTGTTAACTCAAAACAAAGGAAAATCCAGAAATTATGTAAACATTGATCCACATTGAAAACATAATACATGTTACGTCATCAATCAAACACATTATTTAATTTTTTTAACGTCAAAAACAGTTAAAAACTGTATGACTTACTGTGGAGAGAAGTGCAACCTGTAATTATGAATGCCAGCGGAGAGTGTTCTGATCGGTAGTTTTCCGTGGTTTCTCCGATCAACACCAGGCGAATGCCGGAGCAGAACCCTAACAAACGGGCCACGGACTGCGCGCGATCTTTCCTTCCTCTTCTTTGTCCTATCCTCGCCATTTACACAAACAAACTTTTATTAATATCCACCACACATACTGGGAGATAGAACGGGAACGGAGACCGATCGGGGGCGTAGAACTTGCCCCGGCTGGGGCGGTGCCCTGCTGGTGATAGATACCTGGTTAGAGAAAACCCCACTAGTGGTCGGTAGGTCAGCGCCAGATCTCGCCACCCAGTGAGGGAAGATCACCGCCACCTTCCGATGAAAAACACGCACTACACTTACGGGACTAATGACCTCAGTAGTTGACGCGCTTGGAATCACTAACAATCAATCAATCATATAGATATGTCGAATTACGAATACAAATAGAACTTTTCTGACAAACTAGTATTTATCGGGCTCTATTATCTGAGACTTCTATAGCAATCTATCATTTAAGAAGATTTCATTTATTTCCTTATATACCTATTATATCTTATTCTTATAATCTACCTATTATACCTATATCCTATTATAATATAAACTCGAAATTGTTTTATTAGAAGTTTTGAAATTCCGCCTTTCATTTAAAAAATATTGCTGCTACTTTTCAACAGAATATATTATTCAAACTGTTTAAGTGTCAAGTTCTAGGTTAATAAAATGAAAAACAAATTTCGTGCATTCCACACACAATGTTTGCTGAAAGAGAGCACCCCAGAAATAAGAAACTATCAAAGCACCTGGCTCCTAGTATTCACCGAGGTAGTATTGCGATTCCATGCAGCTATGTAAATGGTGTCGAAAATCCGCCACGGTTGAAATGTTATTGTATAATCCTCCGATCAAAACAACATTTGAGAATTTCCGTATATTGAAAGTACATTTTTGTCCGTTTTTTGTTCACAACCGGAGCATTGTGTGAAGGCGACTTGAAACGAAGGTCGGAGTCATTCAGACATTCTAAGCGAATCGAAAACGAGAGCAAAATTGTCATCCGAAAGCCGATTGAAAACACGAAGGTCTGTGATCCGTAAAAGCTTTCTCCACTGAATGCGACGCTTTTTTCATTTGGAGTTATGTTCACGGTAGACATTGATTGAGAGCTATCTCATTCAGTTTGTGAAGAAGGTTTTATGACTGAACTGCACGCTCCATGAATGAACTGTAATTCTATAATAAATGAAGATATGACTTAATTCATTAGATCCTTAAAGGAGCAAAGTAATTATTCATTATGAGATCCGATATAGAGCTTCGTCAGTGAAGAAACCTTACGATTTTAGTCCTCCTCTTTTCTGAGCAGATGCTCACGGTGATTTGTCAACGCCTTCCACTGCATGGGTATTCGGAAGGGTGAATGTTGAAGAGAGTTGATGATTGTTGAATGATGGTAAGATATGATTAATGAAGCGATTATTATTATTATGAAGTGATAGTTCTTATTAATATTAATGGAGGTATTAGACGCCAAAACAATCCAAAAAGCACAGAAAAAACTCCATTTCCTGCTGAAAAATATCCTCAACGTTCGGCAACTCGAATTTGTATTTTACATCAAGACCCTGCCCCACCGAGGTCAAGCAAACACAATATTATGTTCTGCAGCGTCGTGGTCCTCAGTCACTTTAATGTCTTTCTATTAGTACAATTATGAAACAAACCCTTCCTACCCAGAAGTCCTTTGTTCATGACGGTGAACTTAAAGCTTTAAGTTCATTAAAGTTCATTAAAGTTAAGGCATTCATTAGCGAAAGCCTTTAAGTCAGGCCTACTCAACAGACTCCAGCGAGTGCGAACGTTCCCTGTTGCTCGCAGCTTCGCTCGTGAAATGAAAAGGAAAATGGTGAGTTTTAGCGCCAGGCGCAAAGACATCTTAAGCTCTATTAATCACGTGACTAACGTTATACGATCGCAAGGAAACACGTTCAGAGGAGCTTTAGCAATTGCAACATTACGTCATGCTGTAAAACAAAAGAAGCTTTTAAATAAAGAATGTTGAACAAAGAAGTTGCATAATAATATGAAAGAGAGTAGAAAATTGGTGAGACGCTTGAACCATGACACAAGAAGTTCTAGATCTTTTCGCCCTGTGTGAACATACAGCTTGGGATTTTCAATCGGCTATTCTTGAAACTAGAGAAAATAGCGTAATAACCTAACAAGAATATTTCAAAATCCTTTTTACAAATTTTTACCCGACACCTTTTCAATATTCCTTTAATAATTGCCGAAGATGTGGATTTTGGTAAGGTTTAATTGGAACGGCATCAAATACAAGACTCAATTTATCATAGTTGGAAAAAGACAGCCTTTTCTGTTTCTAGGAGGCGATTTTGCTGTTTGTGTGGTAGCCGTAAAGACTCCTACAGACGTGCGCTATTTATGAGTGTATAAGGGCGTTATTAGGCCTCAGGTAAGACGTTGGGACATTTGAGGTCCCTCACGTGATAGTTCGTCTATAACGCCGCTTCCTCGCGCGTGGCGCTAAAACTCCGTATTACGTGTGGAAAGGAGCGATCCGGAAGAATCGCAAGCGACCTAGCTTGTTTAAGACCTACGGGCAGAACGTTTCGAGAAGCTCTTCTTTGACGACTGGAGGGGGGAGTTCATATTCTTGTATTTGTAATTTTCATCATATGATAAAAAAATTTCTTTGTGAGAATAAACATTTATTAGAGGATTTTATAGAATGTATTTATTTCTCTGAAATGAAAAATTTATTAATTGTACGTTAGGAAATATTTCATTTCTATTGATTGTTATAAAATATATTTTCATGATTTTCGGACAAGAAAGTTTAAAAAATGATTAATTACATCTTCTATAATGCATGGATGACTGAAATACAATTTGCTCATAATTAGACTAGTATAATAGTAAAATGAAATAGTTTAGAAAAATAAAATATGAGAAAGTTACACTTGTTGAATCTCTTGATTCAACATTTTTTATGCCTCAAAAACTTATTTCTTCATTGGTTGGTTCCAACAATGACCATTATAACAGAATTTTCACCTTAGACGAACTTCTTTATGTGCTGAAGAAAAGTAACAATTCTGCTCCGGGCCCTGACAACATCCCCAACAGTTTTCTTAAAAATCTACCAGCAAAGGCCCTGGACCATCTTCTTCAGATATACAATGTCATATGGTCCACTCAGACCTTTCCGGACCAATGGAAAGAAGCTATAGTTATTCCGATTCCTAAGCCCAATAAGGACAGATGCAACCCAGCTAGTTATCGACCCATATCTTTAACGTGCAATCTGTGTAAGCTTCTTGAGAAGATGGTATGCAACCGTTTAAGATGGTTACTAGAATCGAAAAGCCTCTTGTCTCCTTTCCAAAGTGGATTTAGAACTTTTCGCTCCACCAATGACCACTTAGTCGGAATTGATTCAGAAATCTGCGATGCGCTTAGCAGGCACCACCATACGATGGTTGTTTCGCTTGATCTCGAAAAGGCCTATGAAATGGTCCACAAATCCAGACTACTATCTATCATTTCTACATTGCCAATAAAGGGCAATATGTTTGCTTTCATAAAGAACTTTATTGAACACAGATTTCTCAAAGTCCGCGTTCAAGATAAAACATCACAGCAAGTTGAAATGTCAAATGGCCTTCCTCAAGGATCAGTGTTAAGTGTGTTATTATTCCTCATCGCCATAAATGAAGTGAGCAATATTGTAAAAAGCCCTGTGAAAATATTTCTGTTTGCTGATGATATCACCCTCCTCTGTAGTGGCAAAGATATTAATTTAATCACTTCTATAATGCAAGAATCCCTCAGCACAATTAACGAATGGTCCAAGTCGTCGGGATTCATCTTATCAAAAACAAAATCAGAATTTATGGTCTTCACGAGATCTCGGAAAGTATTGAACTTGTCTTCAGTAGTCCTGAAAATTGGTGATCATAACCTAAGAAGAACGAATACCAGCAAAATTTTGGGTCTAACATTCGACCAGAAGCACTCGTGGAAATCCCACATTTCTTCCCTCAAAGCGGATTGCTCTGTTAGACTTAACATAATTAAAATGTTATCTTCACACAAGTGGGGAGCGGACGTTATTTCGCTAATCAATTGTTACAAATCTTTGATACAACCAAAGTTAGACTATGGAGTCGTGGCTTATAGTTCAGCCAGCAACCATTTACTAAGAACATTGGACCCTATAATTAATTCTGCATGCCGCCTAAGTTTGGGTGCCTTCAGGACCAGCCCATGTACTAGCCTACTAGTCGAAGCGGGCCTCCTTCCTTTAGACCTCCGTAGAAAATTCCTGTGCTTACAATTTGCTTACTCTTCTCATTGTTCTCCTCCTAATCCCACACTTAATTATATCTGTAACCTCTCTAAGTCCTTCCAATTTGCAAATCATCCTAACTATCCTAAACCGTTGTGTGTTAGACTTGCTAAGTACCGTGATGAACTTGGCATTGAGTCTCATGATATCATCAAGAGGAAACTCAACCCTCTTCCCCCTTGGGACCATTTCTCCCTGCCAATCAATACGGAAGCTACCAAATTTACGCATCCAGATATCCCTAAGCCTATCCTAAAGCAATTAATCCTGGAGTTTCAGCATAAATTTGCAAATCATAGCCAGTTTTTCACGGATGGATCCAAGCAACAATCAAGATCCAGTGGAGCTGTTATTTCCATTACCCCACCCCTTAAGTATCTTTACCGCCTCCCGGACTTCTATTCCATATTCTCATGTGAAGCTTGGGCTATTATCAAAGCTATTGATATTAGCATCCAAAGACCATCTAGCTCAGATATTGTTATTTTTTCTGACTCACTATCTGTTTTATCCTCTGTTCGCAACAGTCATTCCTTAAATCCCCTGGTTCAAGAAATCCAAGAAAAGCTTTATCACTCCTTCCTTAAAGGTTACCGCATTACAATTGCTTGGCTTCCTTCTCATATAGGCATCCAAGGCAATGAAGAAGCTGATGCAGCAGCGAAAGCAGCAATCTCTCTCCCCGAAATTGAAACTGAAGCTGGCGGCTCACTTCCTGACCTCAAAAACTACCTTTTACATGCGGTTAAGAAACTTTGGGACCGGAACTAGAAAATGTTGCCTTCCAAATTACATGCAGTTAGGAAGAGTATTGAGGAATCTCCCGTCACATCCGTAAGACTTAGCAGAAGACATCAAGTGGTTATTACAAGACTCCGTATAGGACATTTTAAACTTAGTCACAGCTACCTGCTAAAAAAGGCTACTCCTGACCCTTGCCCAAATTGCGGCCTCCCAGTTTCAACTAAACACATTATAGTTGATTGCCAGGTAATGTCGGCTGTCAGAACATACCTCAACATCAATGACAATCTCCACTGTATATTCAATTCTGATTCCGGCCACATGAAAATTATAGAACTCCTCACCAAATTTAATCTCATAAATAGTATTTAGCTTATGACTATTCATTGTCCCATGTACAATATTAAGATTAAGGCTCTATGTGTGTATCCAATGAAATTGTGCAACTAATGTATATTTGTATATTTGTAACTACTGTATTATTGTAACTGTGGTCGCCAATGACCTAGCCGTTTATAAGGCGACCTTAAATAAATAATTTAAAAAAAAAAGTTACACTTGTAAATTACTTATCATTAGCCAACATTCAGTTCCTTTTTTCTTTTTAATGTGGATTGAAAAGTAGCTGCAAGTTAGGAAGATTTTCAGAAATGAAAGGTATCTGTTGGGAAAACGTCTACTGCCCTTCCCGCCCCCTGCCAGCTATCCCACCGGGAGCGGTAGCTCAGTGCATCAACTGATGTCACTGCAGCGCCTCTGACCGGGAGGTCCTAGGTTCCCACTTCCCACGGCGGCAGGATTTTCGACACTAGCTTTTCAGCTAGGTCGAATTCAGTCGCTGTCTGGAGGAGAATTCTAGCGGCCGGCTGCTCTGATCGGTGGTTTCTCCGATCAACACCAGGCGAATGCCGGAGCAGTACCCTACCAAACGGGCCACGGACCGCGCGCGATCTGTCCTTCCTCTTCCTTGTCCTATCCTCTCCCCTTACACACACACTTACACTAGCATGCACTACACAACCACATATTCCGGGAGACCGGTCGGGAGCTTAGGGCTTGTCCCGGCTGGGGCGGTGCCCCGCTGGAGGGAGAGTCCTGGTTAGGGGGAAATCCCACTGGCCGACGGTAGGTCGGTGCCGGATCTCGCCATCCAGCGGGGGAAGATCACCACCATCTCCCGAGAAAAAACATGCACTACACTAACGGGACTAATGACCAAAGCAGTTGACGCGCCCGGAAACACGAAAAAATCAATCAATCAATCAACCAGCTATCCCCCGTGCCGCGGATTGGCGCGATAAAAAGAAGTCCTATCGCGTCCATCTTCTCCCGGTATCAAGCGGCTCGCAACCACAATAATGTTTATTCACGTTGCTCTTGAGCAACTGCGTTGAGCAGGTGTGTTTTAAATGAGTTGATTGTTAAGTAAAATGCTTTAGCCTAGGTGTCACTAGCTGTGAAAATAATATGATTTGATTCATGGATCATCAAAATACGTTGATTGTTTTGTACGTTATGAGATCAGATTAAAACTCACAGTTAATATTACGAGTACGTTCAAAAATATTATCCTTCTTCGCAATCAGGAAAACATTCTCAAACTTTAAAGTTATATTGTAAATGAAGTATCTATATTGAATAAAAAATTGTTTAAAAAATGTTTTCAAAATATAAAATCGGTTCTGGTGTGTTGTATGAAACTCATTGAAGTTTGATTAATATCGGTAAAAGACTATATAAACGGATTTTGAACGGAAAGGAATACAATTGCAATATTGCACACACTTCTAGCAAACTGAACACATTATACCTTTCAGAGGCACCTTTGTTGAAAGCAAAACAACACAAGAAAGAAACAATTTATTACTAGATTGATTCATTATTTACAGTTTTCGGTCACATCAACGATGATAATCATCAATCCCGTAAGTGTAGTGCATGACTATCGTATCACGGAAGGTGAAGGAGTTCTTACCTCACTGGATGGTGAGATGGGACGCCCACCTACACGTTGACTTGCGGAATTTTCGTCATCCAAGAATCTCCCACCAGTGAGGCCCCGCTCCGTCTAGGTCTCCCCACATATGCGGTAGAATAGTGTATGTAAGGGGTGACTATTGGACACGTAAGAGGAAGGAAAGATCGAGGGCGGTACTCGGCCCGTTTGTTAGCATTGTGGTGTTTGGAGAAACTAAGAAACACTACCAACTAGGGCAGCCGGTCGCTGTTATTTTCCCCCAGACAGCGTCTCGATTTGATCTGGCTAGTTTTAGAAATCTTACAAGGTCTGTAGTCCGCGGCGTGTAGAGTTCCGTGGCGTTATTTGTCACGAGAACCTCTAGGTTCCCGCCCGATCTATCGCGTAGTGTCTCCAAACCTCCGGGGTCTTAAAGTGAGCGGTCCCACTACAGCGAGTGTTTGGTCCCGTGATTGACCTCGCATCGTGTCTGGTCCTTCGCCATCGATTATTTCGCCGTATCGTAGACCTTATACTGACTAGGAGGTCTCGTCATGAAGGGTCCGTCCACTACTAGGTCCCCCGTTACCTATTCCCCTACTCCGTACCCTTCCTCGCGCCATTTAGGGACCTATTGACCCATAGCTTGCCCTTTACCTACTGTCCCCCATAGCCTTCCTCGCGCCATTTAGGGACCTGTCGAATGCCGGAGCAGTACCCAATCAAACGGGCCACGGACCGCGCGCGATATGTCCTTCCTCTTCCTTGTCCTATCCTCTCCCCTTACACACACACCTACACTAACATGCACTATACTATCACATATTCCGGGAGACCGGTCGGAAGCTTAGAGTTTGTCCCGGCTGGGGCGGTGCCCCGCTGGTGGGAAAGTCCTGGTTAGGGGGAAACCCCACTAGTCGACGGTAAGTCGGCGCCGGATCTCGCCATCCAGCGGGGGATGATCACCGCCATCTCCCGAGAAAAAACAGGCACTACACTAACGGGACTAATGATCAAAGCAGTTGACGAGCCCGGAAACACAAAAAAATCAATCAATCAATTTAGGGACCTGTGCTACCTAGGGCCCCGCATCCTTCGCCTTCTCTAAGCTTCAAGGCAGCCACATTCCCGCGCCTCTTGGTTCCCAACGCAATATAGGGCCACACGTATTGTAGAATATAGCGGCAGCTTGGGTCCTGTCATCCCCACGCCATCCTTTATAACTTTGTATTTTTCGTTATTTTTTATCAACGATCAATCACTTTTCACACTTTTTTTTATTATACCGTACATGAAAACAAAATAATGCCTGGGTGCACTGGGTTGCAAAATATTCTGCGTGCTCTACCATGATAAATTGCATCAAACTCCCGTCCTTCATCTTGCCTTAAATTTCCTTTTCCAAGGCCAAGAGCACGCTCCGGCAGGCTTCCGAAGGCTTCGCACAGAATCCCCCAGAGTTTATTGTTGTGCTTTATTACGTCATCTCCCCTTACTTTCACGACCTCGCCTTGCGAGTCGTGTGTCTGAGGGCATCATAGGCGCTTTCTCATAAATCTTGCGCCCACGTGTCTCGCACTGATTCCACGGCCCCGTAATTAGTCTCTTTCACTTAATTACCTCACCAATTTATCAAATCCCAGGGCGCGAGTAATACCCAGGCAGTGATACTCCGCTTAACTGCAATGACGCCCGTCTCAGGTTCCTTCTGTAGCTTCATTTGCTACGGTATACCCCGTGTGTCTTCATAGCTTCCTAGATCAGGGATGATCAAGAGAACGACCGGCAAGCGCTGAGTGGGGAAGTGCTTTGTGTATTTTTGTAAATTACCAGTCAAGCTATTCTTCTTTGTCGGTCACACAAAAAATTAGCTTAGTCGTAAATTACTGTCGAACTCTTTTTTGACGATGAAAAGAGGGAATATGAGTATAGGAGAACAACATATAGCCCGCTACTATGGATGAGAGGAAGTATATATCTATCCGTGACCCAAGGTACCTGACTCCATAAAATGATAAAAGATCGTGAAATTTCATTATATTTAGTCGTATGCTCTGATTTATTTTCTTTTAAATGTTTCAAACCATTTCTATTTACTTTTTTTTTTGAGCAATTTTTTTAAGCGAGTGCGCAAGTGATGCGTTCGCTATTGTCAACTGTCAAGCCCTTAGTGACTGAACTTGATATGCATTTTTCTGCATTCGGAATTTTCAACGCATTCATGCGTGTCAAACATCATAAGTAATAAACCATAAAAGATAATGACATAACAGCTTGCAACCTATGATTTGCTGTAGATACTGGACTGGAACAGTAAATGTGTAACTAAAAGTTTCAGTTAAATGAACTGAAATGTCCAGAATATACTTTTAAAAAATTCTCGTTTTCTGAAATAATCAAATCTTGATTCTTTACTTTTCACAGTATCCTTACCATTCTATTTCATTTCATCATTCACAGGACATACATTTGTGATTAATTTACAAAAATAATTATCAAAATACATCAACGTATTTGGGAGATAGGGTGTCAGTAGTAAAAATCTACATTTTAGCCAATTAATTATAAACAAATAGAGAACTTTGAAGAAACAATATATTTGATATTATTTCCTCAGGTAGACAGCTACTTCTCCGGCATCATCTTGAAATTGAATGGAATAAACCATGGGAACAAGTGATCTCCAGAACTATTATTCAGATTAATTGATTTGGCGTACCCAAGCGCATCAACTGATGTGGTTATTATCGCCGTAGTATGTATGTACTTTGGTGCTGCAGCTTCAAATGAAGTCTGGTCCTACCAGCGGCGTCCCGGCCTTGCGGACATGGGTTACGGGAGTACGTGTGGTGAGCACGTAGGCATCCCTACGCCGCGGTTTGGTTTTCTCAACCTGAGAAATGAGTTTCTCGTTGTCACACAGCAACATATACTGGGACACGATAGGGAAGGGAAACGCAATCTATAATCTTGCCCGACCGGGAATCGAACCCGGGATCGTATCACGGAAAGCGAGCACGCTGACCAATGAGCTCTTCGCGAGGGCAGTCCCGTAGTAATGCAAGTTATTTACCAGGACGCAGTGATGATCTTCCCCCTTCAGCGGTAGGTAATTTCAAGAATTTTCTACCACAGTTTCTAAAACACGTTGAGTCAGGTTTGACCGAGAGGGGTACCTCAGTGCATCAACTGATGTCACTGCAGCGCCTCTGACCGGGCGGTCCTAGGTTACACTCCCCACGGCGGCAGGATTTTCGACGATAGTTTTTCAGCTAGGTCGAATTTAGTCGCTGTCTGGACGAGAATTCTAGCGGCCGGCTACTCTCATGGGTAGTTTTCCGTGGTTTCTCCGATCAACACCAGGCGAATGCCGGAGCAGTACCCTACCAAACGGGCCACGGACCGCGCGCGATCTGTCCTTCCTCTTCCTTGTTTTATTCTCTCCCTTTACACACACACTTACACTAACATGCACTACACTACCACATATTCCGGGAGACCGGTCGGGAGCTTAGAGCTTGTCCCGGCTGGGGCGGTGCCCCGCTGGTGGGAGAGTCCTGGTTAGAAGGAAACCCCACTAGCCGACGGTAGGTCGGCGCCGGATCTCGCCATCCAGTGGGAGAAGATCACCGCCATCTCCCGAGAAAAAAGCATGCACTACACTAACGGGACTAATCACCAAAGCAGTTGACGTGCCCGGAAACCCGAAAAAATCAATCACTTAATCAATTGAGTCTGGTTTGAATGAAAATTATGTCTCAGTATGAGTTCTTCTGACAATTTCAAAACCATTTTCTTTCGCATTGCAATGGCTGCCGCTTGCACACTTTCCATGTGTACGCGACGAAGGTTTGTTGGTTGTACTTTCGAGGGCGAACCACCGATTTACGACGCTTCAAGCTCAAACGCAATACCTCGTGTACTTGCCTCAGAAAGAAGGGACGTAAAGTAATTTTTCATCACACTGCTGACTGACACAATTTCCGAAAAAGGCGCAAGTAGCCCCAAAAGAGACACGAATTTAAACTAGCGGAGTTACTAGAGCACATTATTTCTAAATTTTCAATTTTCGAAAATTCATACACCAACAAAATTAAGACTTGCGGAATTCTTGTAAACATCCCTTATATCTCTTAACAAAAATTGAAGATCAACATTTGAAGCAGTTTTTGAGAAAATGCGTTTTTTTAATTACAGTATTTTCGAGCACAAATTGTACGAATACTACTCGTTTTTTTCAAACAATTGTGAATAACTTTTCTAAAGAACTAATTTTTAGAACATATTTTGTTCAAAGCAGAAATCCCTATAAATTTGTAGTTTTGAAATGTAAACTTTTTGCAATTGTTGAAATTACAGAGAGTTTTCCGAAAATGAGACTAGTACAATATTTTTCGTCGCAAGCCGTTATTGCACGCAAAATTACGCAAAAACTACTCATAAAAATTGTACGTGACCTTATTTAATGATCTGTTATTAAAAACATGTCTAAAATCTCTTTTAAGAAAATCTCGATCTTTAATGTTGTAGTTATAGAAAGACGCCGAAAAATTGAACTTTTGCAATTTTGGAAAAATCAGGATTTTCAACGAAAATGAGATCTGCACAATTCTCGTAAGGGTCCTTTACGCTATTCGAGGACAAAGTTTAATCTGAAAATTTTGAGGATTTTTTTAATGTTGAGGATTCATGTAAAGTACACTCAAAAATCAATGTATTCGTTTGAAACTTGCAAAGCCTTGAGTTCGTTCAGATCAACCGGGAATATCAATTTTGGAGAAAATCGGCTGACTGGCTCAAGCGCTGCCGTTTGACCACAGACCAAGAAAGAGGGACGGACGGACATAGGGACGTACATACTGACTTTCACCTTCAATGGATTTGCTCTGTTCACAACGCGACAGAGAAACTAATTGACTATACATAGAAACAATTTTTTCGATATCACGGCCCTATAATTATTTTTTCTGTCGAAAAATCGCCATTACTCAGCACATGATTACAATAAATTCACTTCTTAAGAAGTAATCACGAGAAAGTAATTATATATTAGCATGACTTACAAACTTCCTTGAGTCAAGCAAACATTGGACGGGGCGGTTGCCTGTGTTTAGAGTGGACTGTATTATTCGTTGCTGGACGTTAGCAGGCAATCCAGTCAGTCCCTTCCGACGCTCGTAGGGAATCTTGCAGTGATGTGGGTTATGATGGAAACACAATTCTCACCTTGCAGAATGATGTTTAATTACCTTTGATTTGTCACAATTGTTCTTCACAATTAAAATACACTAAGTTACTGTTCTCAATGTGAGAACACAGGAACTTTCCATTTTGGATCACGAAGTGCGAGCACATATGCTCGCCTGGCAACTTACTTGCAACTTCGTGTGAGATACATTCATTTGTTCAATTTATACACAATGCTGAGCTACAACAAATTTAAACAATGTGGATTTTCACTTTGCCACAACATAAGTACATAATGTTACTTTCTGTATAAGAATTTACGTGATCTTTTAACACGGAGCCCGAGACATGCTTCTCGCGAGGCTGCCTCTCAGCGACTGATTTCTTTTCGGTTGCGGGTACGCGAAGAGAGGATTTGAACTGATTTGAACTGGCCAATTAGCGACTGCTTTTCCAGCGGTTGCAGTATGGCGAAGAGGGGTGAATTTGAACAGACCAATTGGCAACTGCTGGAATTTTGAAATATTCTGGAAGGCTTTAGAAGGTTCAGGCGGCCGAGGCGTGGAATATCCGCGCCACGTGCGCGGCGCGGTGGTGCCGCTCGGCTATGAAACTTTCCATGCCGCGCTTCCGGCGTTGCCGCCTAGGGCGTAGGAAGTGTTTTAATTTATACCTCCCTTTCCTGCTTTTGCGTGTGGGCCCGAACAAACATAAAACAATTTTTTTCGAACCGCTCTAATTTGTAAACGACACTACCAAAAGGTCACATTGAGGAGCTAATTGAAATGATGTTTGCTTGTAGAATACTGATGTTACCACAGAATCGACCTTTCCCAAGTGATTAACTTTTTATTAAATTATACATAGCTTTTCAAAAGCTTTTTGATAACTGATATAAGTAATTATCACTAAAACAGGCCATTTGTATTTTATGATTATTTATAAAATAACTAGAAATTTGTAACAGAGTTCATATTACCAGACAGAATTAGTCTCAAATAGAATGGACATGCGATTTTTTTTAAAACATTTGTTGCGTCTAATATTTTGACGCAATGCGTCTCTAAGCCTCTAAGGGACGTTGAGCGCTTTGCGCTGGGGAGTAATCCGCCATTAAATTTTTGCGCTGGGGAGTAATCCATCCATTAACTTTTTCTTATGTCATGGCACGTCGAAGTTAGTTGTCAAGAGGACCGCCAGGTAGTATCTCCGCGTACGCACCTCTTACTACGCGCTCCTGCGTTACTACCCATCGGCCAGAATTGGGAAGGAACTAGGATAGGGTTTAGAACACTTCACAGTGGTTGGACTAGCCCTTGTGAAGCAGCCAAACTCGTTTTGTTGGAACAAATTTCACATGAGATTCGACGGGAATCGAACCCGGACTTCGACTAGCGCCACGGCAAGCGACTTCGCTAAGCGCCACGAGCGAACACTATTAGTTTCTAGAAGCTACTCTCCAATTACAGAGTGTTTCAGGGGCTTCAGTCGTTTATCGAATTTCGAAAATTCAATTAACCTGGAATGTTTGTCAAGGGACTAGCGCTATTAATTAAAATTGATACTTCTATACTTCCTAAACAAAAGATACCAAAAATGTTCACATATGTGACTAAACGGTCATCTACACATAGCATGTCAACAAGAATTTCCCTAAGAAACAAATTACTACATTGCTCATTTTGTTTTGTTTGTTAGCCAATAGGAAAATTTATTTATAATCAAATACGAGAGAACAAAAGCCAGCGTTTGGGTTGAACTCGTATGCAATCATGTCAATTTAATTCGATTTAAATCCGGCGCATAGGAGCACTTTCATAAAGCTCTAGCTTTTGTAGTCGTTCTACTTTTTTTCTCGGGACTCTACATCCTGTGCCTGTAAATTGCAATATTGGATATGTGATAAAAAATGAGCGTGCGTTACCTATCAGGCGTAATAAAAGCCCTCGAAAATGTACGGTGTTTTATCGTCCTTTTTAACGAGCTTTATTGACAAGGGTTAGTGGTCAGAGTTACGCTTGCAGCTTTATATATTTGGGGTAATACCTTCATGACTCATTAATGTTAACTTGATGTAGAATACAGATCATTAATAAGGATTTTCAAATAATTCTAATACTGTCATTTGTCAGTAGCCACAATATATCATAAACTTGTAACTGAGGATGACAAAAACAACTTATTAGAGTGAACTTGATTTTTCTTACGCCTGAACTCTAAACTCTATTGTATCTAAATACAATAATGTGAACAAACTGCCGCTAATGTAAATATTACTGACGTGAGAGACCAGTCAAAACATTTAATTTTTGTAATTTTTGAAAAAACAAAACAATATAGCAATATATCATCGTATACGGCACATTTGTAACTACCCATACCAAACGTTTAAGAAAAACATTGGAGTCGTTTTTGAGAAAATCTTGGTTTCATATTTTTTAAATTGAAAATATTGCACGCCATATTGCGAGAAAACTACTGAATTTTTAAAAAATATCTACATGACCTTAATGAAAGAACTGATTATGGACAACAAATTTCATTTGAAAGAAAACTATCGGTCTTCAATATTGTAATTGTAGGAAGACGCCGGAAATTATTCAAACTTTCGCAATTTTCAAAAATTCAGAGTTAACCGTGAAAATAGGACCGGCAAAAATTGTCAGCTCAACTGACCAGGCCTGCACAGAAACAAGGGGTGACTGTATGCAAGATGAAATTCTAAAAATCCCCATTTGTGCATGAAAATATGTAATTTTAATATTTTATTGTGATATTTGGAAAATGCATTTAGTTATAAATTCACTTTTTTAGCGGGGGTAGCCATTCTTGATTTTTATTATATATTTGTTATCCAGAGTTAAGTGGGAAGAATATTTTTTAAGAAACATAGTTTTATTTGGAGCTTTTGATAATTTGCCAATTATTACACCAATTTTCCAATAAGCATACCTCGAAATAAAGAATATAGTTAGGCCTTCATGGATGTTTTCTCTATCTCAATGGGATACATAGAAAGTAAATATTGCATTACCGTCTGCATAATTGCAATATCTATATATATGAGACAAGATATGCTATAAATTAAAATAATGAAAAGATAAGTGGTCATAAAGATCTTTGATCACCAAATTTATTTTTATAATGTGATCAGAAGAAAGTTATTTATTTATTCTTTAAATTCACTATTAATGAGAAAGGTTTAAACAACCTTTGTAAATAATTGCCGAAACCAATAGTTCTCGTTATGAAAGTAACCTATCTTGAGAGACTGTGGAACGTTTTTCTTGAATTAAACTAATGTTAAAAAAGCACGAACATTGTCTCCCATATTTTCACGCAAAATACGCGAAAAATACTCAAATTTTCGAAAAATTGTACGTAACATTTCAAAATTTATCTTTAAGAAACAGATTTCATTAAGGAAAAATTTGCCTTATGATTGTAGTTCTAGCAAGACGCCCAAAAAATTCGGAACTTTTGAATTTTTCAAAAATTAGCGTTTTCAATGAATATGAGACCTGCATCATTCTCTTAAACGTCGTTCACACTATCCAAAAACAAAATTAAGTCAAAAACGATGAAGACATTTTTTCCAAAATTTGGAAAATGTCCCAGGGGCTTCATGTAAAGTACCCCCCAAAATTATACTTTCGATTTCCAATCCAAGCGTCTACGACATCAGCGAGATCTATTGGGGAATTTCAATTTTGGTGAATATCGGCTGAACGGTTTAGCCGTTAGCGTCGTTCAAAGACGGACGGACAGACGGACATTTTGCCGTCATTCGATTCATCGGTATCAAGGACCCACAAAACATGGATTCTGGCTACATCACATGATAGAGGATTTCTCCCCTAAATTTAGCACCCAGATTTATCCACTTTTTTGTTACCAGGGCCCTCTAATGGGAGTTTTTCAGCCGAAAATTTGCCTTCTTTCCGCGCAGCATTACATAACTTTCTCTCTACTCCGTAGAGAGAAAGTAAAATGTGACAAGACCACCACGTTATTTTCGGAATATGATGTATTAGGCTTAAACCTTCTACTTGTTTCATAGTGGGAACCCCGAGAAAAGCTCCTGGGAGAAGTCGTGGAGTTCAGTGTCAAGATCCTTCTCCTCCCTCCCCCTCCCCCCATTTCGCCGTTTTATTGCATCCATTTTATAGGTACGAGCCGAGAAATGAACCGAGGAAGCCTGTGCTGTGGAGTCGCACATCGTATAACCCTGAGGAAAAAATTATCTGAAAGTCTTTTATATTTCGGTCCTCGTGCCATATCTCATAAAGATCTTTTATTGCAGACACGATTGAAATGGAGTCTAATGAAATTCTCGTTCACCTGGGCTTCTAGTTCGTTTTCTGAGAGACGAAGAAATATTTGTTACTGAATTACCCGTCATTGCAAAATGGCATGGTGGTTGATGGCAGAAAGCAATAACATCTTTGAGTTCAACTCAATATGAATTTCTCTGCATCTAACTCACTGTTTCATATTTAAATGCACTTTCATTTCTTTTTAGTTAACCTTCATATTGTTTAGCTTCCTATACAAGAGATATGTTTCCATATTGCTCTTGCAACAATCGAGATAAAAAATATTTTTTGTTTAAATAAATTCCGTCTTTTTTAAATTGAACGTTGATAAACAATGAATTTTACAAACTATTTTGCTTCATTAATTCTATGAAAACCAAGTTGACGTTTATTGAGTAGTTCAGCTAGCGGCTCTTTGAGGAGTTAGGACTTTAGCACCAGTGTAGATGAAAAGCTTGGAGAGGCCGGCTGAATTGATGAACTATGTTTTTCCTTCCCTTAATTTCCCCTTTCACTTTATTCGAAGCTGACGCTAAACTAGTATTCAAGTTTAGTTAGAAAACTCTTGAAATTCTCACTTAAATCCATGTAAACATACAAAATAGTTTGGCACATTTATTTTAGAGTCTATGCATGAAAGTTTTCCTAAGTTTGTTTTAGCTTATGAGAAAGGTATCTTTATTTATTCTAGAGCAGCTTAAAGTATATTATTATTTAAAGTTCATATTTGGTTGCATTGTTTAGTACATATTGTCTTATTTTTATCATTAATACACATAAGCAAGTATCCAATAAATGCTAATATTTGAAAATGAAAACCATATGTTAACTTACTTTCGTTGCTACTTCAAAGAATGATATTCATTTTTAATTTTTAAGTTTTAAATCACTAGGAATATTGGTTTTGAAATATGCAAATACGTAGGGTTGAGAAAAGAGTTTTAAAATAGTACAATTTAATTATGCAATGTAGAACTCGCTAGAACACGCATATAAAAACATAACCACAGATGATCGAACATCATTATATAAAATTATCAATATTCTTGCAGGAAACTTGAAGAATCGTGAAGAAAATCATTTCAAAAATATCATGAGTAAATATTAAACAATTAAATTGAAATATTATTGATGACCATTATCAGGCAATATGGTTCATTAGGCGCAGTTAAATATTTAGCCAAATATAGGGAAAAAAGAATTGTTCGATAGCTGTGAAGCAAATACCATCGAATCTTACATATACGAGCAATGGCTTTAAAAGGTACCCTTCTGTCTCCATATGTCTTGCGATTGTAATCGGCCGTTAGAATTATAGCGCTTTCATTTCACCATTCGTAGCAAATAAGGAGTCAGTCGATACATCTCGATCTATTCCAAACAAGTCAATTTTTTGAATAGTCGATTCATCCAAAACATTCTAAAAACTCTCCTGGAAGGATGGGCTACTGACCGCCTACGATCCTCTCAGATTCATTTCGACTCCTCACCCATTCTCCGTTCTGATGGAATCTCATCTTCACATTAATCGTTCCCCCATTGACATGGGAATGTCGATCAGCTTTTTTTCCATTGATCCATTGAGGAACAAGGCATGGAAGCTTTCTTTGATCAATTCACAATTCTTCAATCAACATGCTAAGATATCCCCTTACTTTGCATCTGGACAAAGATATAGCTTCACCGTCTGCGAAAGGTAAGATTACAAGGGAGAGAATATTTTTTTTCTTATCAAATCCTGCCAAGGACATTCGTAAACACCCTTATTCACAATTAAACTTAGGAAAGTAGGGTTTGGCAATATGGATTCCGGAGCACAAGAAATCGGGCACAGATTTCACTTGTCTACCACACATCACACACAGTTTATAATGTTTTTGCCTTAAATAAGTAAATAAATACATAAAGCACCGTCAGTTATCTTGAAAGGCGATGGTAGTGCCGCATATGGATGGAAATCAGGTCACTGAAGCACCAGTTTTGATGTTTCGTTGTAGCGTCAGTGGAACGACAAAGAAGAGAGAGAGAGAAAGAAACAGAGACAGTGAGAAAGAGGGCGAATCGAAAAACAACTCTCCGATGTTATGCAAACATGGCTGCGGTCAGAGGAGTTCCCAGGAGGACGAGCAACCTCAGCTCGAGAAAATAAAGACGAAGGCAAAGGTCCGCTTTGAGGAATTGCTTCGTTCATTCGCGGAAATGACTTCACCTCTGATCTACCTTCCCCTCTTCTGAGAACACAGGGCGAGTCCACAAAAGCGGCCGGAAACACAGTCTGAAGTTGAGGTTGGGAAGAGGAAGCGGGGCCTGAGCGGAAGAGAAGGCATAGGACAAACACGCAGTCAAGGTGAGCTGGGGAAGAATGCAATACGGGAAATTGGCGAGGAAGGGATCTCGGGCGCTATCCAGGGGATTCTAAAGGGCGAGGCGAGAAGGGCGAGGTAGGCGCAGGCGGAAAATGGACGGGAAGTTGCGTGTGTGCTCTGGGATTGCACATTGTCACCGATTGACAAAAAGGTGGCACAAATTTAAAATGGCTTTAAGTTCAGTTACCAATTCTTGCAGACAGGTTTTTCAATTTGCTGATTTGCTGATATTAAAAGTAGATGAGGGAATATGTAAGATCCACTACGACAATCAAAAAGTGCCAAAAAGTATTTATAATGGGATGAGATGCAGATATCCGCAGATAAAATTTTTATTTGAAAGAACAAAGCTAAAGACTGATAACTTCCAGAAATTGAATGTAGTTACAGTACACGATTTTTAAGCTAGTTTTACTGTAGTACATTTACATTTTTACTTCATCACATTTAATCCAATTCACCAAATTTTACACGACCTTAATGTAAAAATATTTTAAATATCTGAATGAGGGCGGTTCATTATAAATTAATTCATCAAAATTATCTGAAATAAAAATAATTTCTCCTACACTCTCACTTATTTTCTGCGCACACTTGATTTCGCCCAAGCGCACATCCATTTTGTAAATAAACCTTTGTATTTTCACAACTGAAGTACCAAACAATTCTCAACCAAAACTGCCGGGCGATGTTACCCAAATGAAATGTCTATTTTCGACACTTTGGCGACATTTTATCCACTTAGCTACACCGTACTTCCTGAAACCTTTCGGGATGAAGAGCAGGAAAGTGAGGGATGTTACGGAAATGTTCGGGCCGCTCTGGAACACAGTCCAGAGGGGTGGAGGATGAACAGAGGGGCGGAGGGAAGAGGTTGACGGAGGGCGGATAAATTGGAATGACTGTTAGTGATTCCGGGCGTGACAACTACTGAGATCATTAGCCCCGTATGTGTAGTGCATGTTATTTCATCAGACGGTAGCGGTGATCTTCCCGCGCTGCATGGCGAGAACCGGCGCCGACCTACTGTCGACTTGCGAGATTTTCTCCAACCAGGTTCTCCCACCTGCGGGGCACTGCCCAGCCGGGACAAGTTCTAAGCTCCCGACCGGTCTCCCGGCATGGGTGTTAGTGTACTGCATGATAGTGTAAGTGTGTATAAGGGATGGGCATAGGACAAGGAAGAGGAAGGAAAGATTGCACGCGGTCTGTGGCCCGTTTGTTAGGGTACTGCTCCGGTATTCGCCTGGTGATGAATGGAGAAACCACGGAAAACAACCGATCAGAACTTCCGCCTAGTTAGCTCAGCAGCTAGTGCCAAAAATCTCGCTTCTATGGAACTCGAACCCTAGAACTTCCCGGTCAGAGGCACTGAGCGACAGAGTTGATGCACTGAACCACGTCTCCCAGTCGGGGGATATGGAAGAAGGCGAGGAAATGGCGGAGTTGGGGAGAAGGAATCCGACGTCCGGCAGAGAGAGAGGTTAGAGGAAATGAAGGGGAGCGGATGGATAGAGGAGGGAAGGGGGTGGGAGGGGTAATAGGAAGAACGAAGAGGGAGGTGGTAAATGAGAGTAGGAGATGAGAGACTGAGATGAAGGAGCTAGTAGAGAAGGAGAAAGGGCAGAGCGTGAGGGAAGGGAGAGAGCAGCAAAGAGGACAAAGAGGGCGAAGAGAGCCTGCTGAGAAAGGCAACGAGCAGGGAGGTGGGGAAGGGGAGGGGTCGGAAGAATCCGGGAGGGAGGTAGGCGGATCGGAAGAGCCCCGGAGGCGGTATTGTGTTTACCCGGGTCGTGTGATTGCTCCTCTAATAGCCGTGGACTGGCGGACGCCCCTTTCCTCTCTGACGCCTCTTTATTAAACTTTAAACCGACCCTCAAAGTTCTCGCCCTTTTGTTGGGAGTAGTCGAAGTAATGTAAAGCGGAACAGGTAAGAAAGAGATCCGTTAATAAATATTAGTGTATTTCCCCAATATCTTGTGGAATATACGAATTATAAGCTAAAAATAAAGAAAAAACATTCCGCAGTTAAATATATGAGGCAAACGAAAAACATGAACAATTTCAGGTTCCGTTTCACTGCAGTTTAAAGAAAATAAAACACTAACATTTTTAAACATGAAAATGGGGCTATAACAATTATGATGCTGCTAATTCTTATTATGTTCTATGTTTATGAACATATTACTTATGATAAGAAATGTAATTTAAATAAAAGAAACTAAGACCCTTGTGAAAAAAGCAGATAAAATACACGTTCTAGAACTCAAATTCTCTTCACGGTTTCACGAATACAAATATTATAGGTCAGGAATGTTCTATCACAGATGCCGTAAATGTATACCGAATATGCATGTCGTACCGCTTGAGACAAAGTAGCGTATGTGAATAGATAGTTTCGATTTGAAAAATTTAAAAATTGGCGTTGGTTTGTTTTGTTTGTGAGAGAAAGGTCAAATAAAAAACCATAAGACATGTGCACAATATATTGTGTAATATCACCGATATACCAACAAACACTTTTGACTTCGAAGAAATTGGACAAAGAATCTTGTTAAGAACGTTTTCTCTTCCCTGCTAAGTGCAGAACTAGAACTGACGAAAACATGAAGGCGAGACTATACAATTGATATTAGATAGATTGTGATACAATTCGAAAACAAAAAAACCATTGTCAAAGAAGAGACTAGACTCTTAAAGTATGCATCATTATTCATGTATGTAAATGTTGGGTGAAACTTCATTTTAATGGTTATGGTGGGCTATACATAACGAATAAATTAAATTATTTTAAACATTTATTAACTACTTTTTGCAACATTTTGGGTAGACAAATTCAGCATGATTGTTAACCAACTAACTCAACATGATTGTTAACTACTGCACTCGACTCAAATAACTACCAAATCCTAAAAACGAATTCAAAACCCGAACTGCACCCAGGCATTTTATCAGGTTCATTCAGGCAAATTTCAAAATCGTCGCATAACTTCACCTAAGTATCGACCGCCTTCCGCGAGAAAATATTCGAAACGTCACTCAGCTCTTTAGCCGTTTATTTTGAACGCATTTGCATTCGCGAAAGCGCGACGTGGCGGGCCGAGGCGGCAGCGGGCGCAAATGCCGGGAAATGTTCGCTCCCGGGCGCCGCGCATGTCAATTTTCATCACCGGGCGAGGTCGCGGCTCTGCAGGGCGCGCAGACATTTGCGTTAAGCAAATGCCGGTGCGGACTGGGTCGAAATAAACGAAATGAAACGACCGGTTGATAATATTCTCGTGTCCTTTTCAGCTACACAAATAATACTTTATTTTGTTGTTTTTCAAAATATAATCAATGCTATTATTATTAAAAGTACCTTCCTGGCTGGATAGCCGGGGTCAATCGGATATTTGTTTTATTCAGCTAATAATTTGTGGTCCGATAGACCAGGGCTATCCATCCGGGAAGGTATTTTTAATAGTATATACAGCCGTGAAAGCCTACATTGTTTTATTAATGTTTTCATTATTTAGTGAAATAATAGTTATAACCGACAGTAGGCTTAGAGTAAATATTCAACAATTTCATAAAGATTTTTTATATATATTTAGCTTTTCAATCATTATTGATTTTGTTTTTCTTGAGAATATTGAATGTGTAGTTCTTGATAATAAAATCGTTTTCATATTCAGGTGAAACAATTACTTACAACGACACTTGGCCGATAAAGAACAAACAATCAACAATTTTATAAAATTCGTATCATTTCACCTGTACTAATGATGATTTTGATGTTTGTGGCAACAAAAACTGCCATTTTTTATCAATAAAACCAACTTTCTTAGTCTCAGTCGAGTCGGTAGAATAGTTATTAGCGTCAGTGGTACGATTTGGGTAAAGTAATCTACAATTTTATAGTTTTTCAATGAATTTCAGTTATACAATTTTCTTTGATTTCGATATAATTGGCAATATACACAATGTTCTTAGAAATAATCAACGCTTTCATTATCTAGTAAAATAGTAGTGTTTAACTTCAATAGAAAAATTTAGGGTATCAAACTGGCGCTGTTTAAGTTTGATACGGAGGCAATAGTGGAATTGTTTTATGAGGGCAACTCCTTTATGTGTGTTGTCTGCCGTGTATCGTTCAATTCTTCAATAAACATTGTTCTAATAAGAAAAAAATCATAAGATTTTGAAATACTTTTCCTTGTAATTGAGAACTACCCACATACCATCCTTGGATACAACGGATAAAGGTAGTGTGTGCTGGATTCTAATAGAGAACGTCATATTAAAGTATTAAACAGAGTATTAAAAAGATGCTAAATTCGAAAACATAAGCAATGTCGTTTATATCATTTGGGAATCATGAATTATACGTGTAAATGCACTACATACGGCTCTTCTAACGTCAGTAGGGCGTTTCTTTGCGTTTATGTTGGTTTATTTTTATTACATATATCTTTTTTTATTTTGTATGAATTTATTTAATTTTTGTTCTTGAATTTATCAATTTTTGCTAAACTTCCACCGAGTGTTCATTTGCAGAAATAAATCAAATCATCAACGTAACTTATTGGTTTTGATTGATCTTTTTGGGCGGGGCCATTAACATCCATAACAGATGACAGCCGTGAAGTAGTTTTTCATTCATCTGTTTTTGCATTATATCCATTTAACAATACGGTATTAAAAAAGTTATATTCACTGGTGTGGAATTTTATTTCACTGCTGATATAAATGTGGAGATACAGAACAAAAGGTCACACAAGTCCATCTTCATTATATTTTCAATTTTTGTTCTGTTTTGTCTGAAATGATATTTACGTTGATCCTATGTCAAAATACTCACGTGTCATATCTAAAACAGCAAAGCAAACCAATTTTATGAAAGATGTTAATTTTACTCAGTTTTCTTTATTTTCTGAAAGAAAGAAAGAAAGAAAGAGGTGAACATACTATGAGTGTTGAGCCCTGACAAATAATAGTATGCCAAGAAATAATTCCTGTCATTCTGTACATCCTCACAGTGTCAAGCAACAAAAGATTTGCCCCTGCTAGAGAGCGTATATTAAAATATGGTTTCAGCGATTTCCAAAAGCGAATTTTAGCAACAAATCCACCGTCATGAAATATGAACTAACCTGTTTCCAAAAACAGAAGGAAATATATTCTAAAATACGGAATTGCCATTGCTTCACGCATATTTTAAAAATTATACAAAATACGCAAACAAAAGTGTTACTTATTTCAAGTGCAGAGGACTGATTCCTGGTTTTCAGGACATAGATGATGTGATCTTTTAGATGATTTAAGGGTGTGTCTACATGTTGCAACCGCGTATGGGTGACTTAATTTACAAATTCGTACACATTCGATCTCATCGGCGGATGCGAACTTCATGACACTCTCTGACTTGGACGAGCTACGCAACTAGGTAACTACATTCTTTGGACGTGAGCAACTGCGGACTACATTTGTCCCGTACAACTGCTTGGTTCGACTGCCGCCTTCCGATAGACTCTCACAATCGTGGCTGTGAGCAAATGGTGAAGGCATACCTTTACAGGAATAAACATGGTACTTCCCCTTTGCCGTCCCCATTGCAATTCGTAGTCAATCCTCAGTCCCAGCCTAAAGCTGTTTGCGCTGCAGACATCCAGCTCTGTATGCGAGCTGGTCCTCGCTCTTTAATTTCAATTTCAATTACAATTATACTTTATTTTACTTGGCGAATTTAGGCCCGACGATAGGTGAAATAAGGGTATGTGGATTTGACCCACTATCAAACTAGAATATGATAATAATATCTTATTCTACTCACAAATTAACCTAGAGAAAAAATTTTAATAATATTTTATGTTACTATAGTGACATAATATCGAAAAATATTCTTGAGACGAAAAGAGTAAGACAAACTTAAGCAGAATAATCACAAATCATATACAAATATATATATAATTTATTCAGAAAGTGTTGATCGTTCGTGGAGTTAACAGAGAGAAAAGCTGATGCCGCTTTTTATTCGCTTTGCCAAATAAATCCGTCTCTTCCAAACAGTTCTCCTTAACCCTTCATATCAAAGCGATTTTCCATTACTCTTCTTAAAGTGATCACTCATCACAAAGGTCAAAGTTGATTTGAATGTTAACTGAATTGCTCCCTGGCATTTCATTGACACTATTTTTCTGAAATATCTTTTGTTTCGTGGCTATTGCGTACCATTGGTAAATTTAAAGGGGAAGTGCAAACAAATTTCATGCACCTAATACAGTAAATTAAACGGATGCCGCACACTGTATGGTTACTGTATCATAACCAACAAACCAAAATTCATATTAAACATGATGGACCTGTGCGAACATTCCGCCCTGTATACACTATTGTTTCAAAAATGAAATAGTTTCAACTCTGCAACCAACTTCTAGCAGCCAGGCCCTAAACTGTGCGTTACATCAAATGAATCCAAAATGAGCCATTTCCAGTACAAGCATTTGAATACTTCCAACTTTTATTT
This sequence comes from Teleogryllus occipitalis, assembly GCA_011170035.1. Taxonomy (NCBI): domain Eukaryota; kingdom Metazoa; phylum Arthropoda; class Insecta; order Orthoptera; family Gryllidae; genus Teleogryllus; species Teleogryllus occipitalis. The sequence goes on along the minus strand of BLKR01006974.1, from coordinate 1,987 downwards.
AGAAACGGTATGATTGAGACAAGTGTGATACAGAAAATGAAATGCTGAATTTCATTTGACTTTAATTACTGCTTAAGGTCTACCTAAAAAAAATCAAGAATATTGTTTCTATTTTGTTTTCCCTTGAACATTTGATTTGTACATGGTATTAAAGAACTAGTAATTTAAAATAATGATTTTTTCTCCTTTATAATTAATTCCTTTTTAATTAATTATATTTGCACTTTGCATTAATTATATTTGTATTACCTTACGATATCCTCTCTCCTTGATGCATTTTGATAGTTGTCTTTGTAAATTAATCAAACATGTATGTCCTAGAGAATGTACTAGAACTACGTACTGGGAAAACTAAAGAGTCAGGATTTGATTATTTTACAAAACAATTGTTTAAAAGTATTTTCTGGATATTTCGGTTCATTTCACTTCTACTTTTTGTGACACATTAACTATTCTAGTTCATTCTCTAGAGCAAATCAAGGGTTGCGAGCTGCAAGAAGAATTATGTCATTAACTTTCATGGTTTATGATTTATGATGTTTGACATGCATGAATATGATGAAAAGTACCAATCATTAACCATTGTAGAAATCACGACCGTTGATAAGTAGTAGGATAATGGATCACGGGATCGGTCAATTAATGAATTACACTAGTTTGCCAACGTTTCGGAATATTTAATTCCTTCATCAGGGCTTACTAATACATATACTGGTCAAACATAATGTTCCTCCAACATAATGTTCCATAAACATAAAGTACCAATACAAGAAAAACGCATCTGATGATTTCCAACAAAGAGCTTGATAGTTGACACACGCTTTGGAAAAAAATATATGCTCAAAAACTAAGAAACGTGGAAAGAAATGGTTTGATGCATTTAAAAGAGAAGAAAACGACTCCATGGAAATTGAAAAAGCTGAAATGACACGATTTTTCATCATTTTGAAGTAGACAGCTATCTCAAGAAGCCCAAAGTTAGCCCGTAAATAAGTTTTAAGGGCTTGGAACATACCATTTCCATGTAACGACTGACCACAGCGCGTATGCTCCGAATGGATGCTCATGCTCATCACGTTCAAGCAACATTTACAAAAGCCAACAATGTGGTTGATATACTCTGAGAGAAAATTTCTCTCCAGCAGGATGACATCTTATGAAACATAACAATCGGCTTTCTTACTTATCTTATTATGTGCACATAATTAATGCTATCATTAGCTTATCAAATTCTAAATTTCGTAAGATCATCCCTGAAGGCGATATGTTGTTGTCGTTTATTTATGACTGTAAAACGATGCAGCTGAATATCGGTTATTCCTCGTCGCACATGTGGAAAAGTAATTAGAATAAAAAATAAAAAGAATTCAAGAGGCTTTAAGAATGTTTTTCCTTTCTCCTTCTTTGCCTCAAGCTTCTCCTGTCCATTTTTTTCTTCATCTCGTGCTCTTTCTCCTTTTCCCTCCTCCATTTGCCCATTTTTTTCTTCTCCCTTCTCATTTTTTCACTCCTTATCGTCTTCCTCCTGTCGTCCTCCTTCATTACACAAAACTGAGACAAGACAATTTTTTCTTCAACCATATGGAGCGCGCCGTGAGACCCCCATTGCCTTCAAGGATGATGTTGCGCGGCGGATACGCGCGTCTCTGGCGGCGCTGAGGGCGAGGGAGGGTGCCGCCATGTTCCGGCTCCAGCCACCGCAGGATTAATGAGAAGGAACGCGGGCGGCGCCGGAGGCAGACGCGGCGCCTCGCGCTGTTGACGGGGCGCGCCCGCGCGGCGCAAATCCGTTGAGACACCGCCCATCAGCCCCGCCGCCCCTCCTCGCGCCAATCGACCTCCCGCCGCCACTCCCGCCCCACGCATTGCTTCACCCAGGCACGGCGCCCTCGCCCTGGCGCTCGCCCCGGCGCTCGCCCCGGCGCTCCCCCCGGCGCTCGCCCCGGCGCTCGCCCCGGCGCTCGCCCCGGCGCTCGCCCCGGCGCTC
>BLKR01006973.1:0-46310 GCA_011170035.1 Teleogryllus occipitalis | reverse complement strand
GTTTCGTATAATTTTACGCGAAAGATAGGCACTTTGAATATTTTTTAACACTTCCTTTCTCAAAAACCACTCCAAATTATTTCTTTAAATTATTTCCACGGATAGAGGAAGGGACGCTTAAAAGAATAGATCAAATGTTCATTGAACTTCCTGAATTTTTGAAAATTACAAATTTAAAATAAACGCAAAAAGGTTTGTTCTGTTGTAGTACCCCTTGTTTCAATTTGTTGCCCTTATTTCGTATTCGTACTTACGTATGTTCTACTTACTTCATTCGTAAGAAGAAAAAGTATTGTAATCGTGCTCCAGATGACGGCGAATCCTTGAAAGAATATCTCTTATTGCCGGATCCTGGTAACGGAAAAATGGATAAATGGTGTTTCCGTGTATATTAAATTACTTCCTTTAACACTTGTGTTGTCAGAATTCATGCTTTGCCGGTCCTTGATACCGAAAAATCGATTGACGGCCGAACGTTTTCTCAAAAACTGACTCCAAAATTCCAAATCCAAAACTGCAAAATTTTTCTTTATATGTTGTTCACTAGACAGTTAACTACTTTTTCAGAGTTTGCGGGCACTGCCTTTAACGAAATTGGAGGCGTGGTTTTGCATGGTTTAAAAGTAAGAGTGGTGAGAAAACCTCCAGCGCGTTGGTGTGTAACTGGATACCTGGCCCATTAGAGTCTTTTGTAGAAATCTTTAAAGACACCAGCTGACAGTTACTGCTCCCAAAGCGATAATAATTACAATTCCTTTACTAAAGTAAAGAAATAATTCATTAAAATGAAGTACATCAGTCATATTTGAAATTGTAAGCTTCCGTGGCTGGAGTTAGTATTAACTACTTCGCTGTCCGAGATACGCTATATGGCTACGTTTCGGCCTTTTTCAGAGCATTTCGCTCTGAGGAAGATCACAGTAAAACGGTCAAAAGGTTGACATCTGTGCATAGAACGCAGCGTCTCCCAAAGCGCCAAGTAAATCATATTTGAAATTGTAAATTGAGTGTAAAATCAAACATATTTAATCGAAAGATATTGGTTCCATAATAGCGTATATCTAAGTTTGCCTCAACATCATACGTTAAGGTTGGAGCGATTAACAGGAAAAATTGCCTGTTACAAGAGCTGTCCAACCGTAAGAGACACTTGTTATTTTTTGACTTAATGGTGTAGGTAACAAATAATTTCATTAGAATAATTTAATTATGTATAACACAAAATAAAATCAAGCAAAGTTTTGGACATTGAATCATATCTCAATATTCAATATTCTACCCCTCGGCAAAAATGTTTATACAAGGCAGAATTTAAAAAGAAAATAAACATGAAATAAAGTAATAAGTAGCAATGTAAATGAACAAAATTCAAATTGAGGTTGTGAGGTAGAAAACATACAGCAAACATTTCATTCCTTATAAAGTTACCAATCTGTATTGTATTTCGAGGAGGTTCTACGCTTACCTTTCTCACTTCAGCGCGTCCACTGCTTTCTGGATTTCGGGGAGAAATGTGAGCGGCGTCGAGGGGAGGCGCTTGAGCTCGCAGGAGCGCCGGGCTTCCCAGGAGCGCAAGTAGCTCGTGAGGGAGCGGTTTTGCCCGTCCCTGATAGAGGAAGTAATTTACTACATAAAGGGACACGTTTTGTTTTAAAAAACTTGTTTATGTCAGGACCCCAGTGTTTGCTTTGTCACTGAATGTACTACTCGTTCTGAGAAAGCTATCTTCATCTCGGTATCTATTCCATCAGTGCTTAAAACAAATGTTAAAATAAAGCTCTCTATTTATCTTGGGTACTAAAATAGAATTTGCCTCTTCTCATATGTTACTTGCAGGAAAAAAAGTATTTGACATTATTAAAAGTATGTCAATATATTTTCAATATATTTTAAATTTTAAATGTTCACACTTTCAGACGTTCCACAGTGTGTGTATTTTTCATTACCGTTTACTTTCGAATAAATTGTAAATTGTAAATATTAATTATATATGGCTTCTACCCGCAGGCTATTGTAAAATTAAAAACGTCTCGTATATTTCATGAAATTTGATTTCAAAACAGATTAAATAATATAAAGACATATTTTTTCGGAATTCACTCACAAATTTAGGTATAGTTTATATGATATTGAAATATTCTTAATATCTACAGATTCATGCCTATTACTATTTCTACGTGAAATAAAAAGAATATTTATTTATGAACTTTCATTATATTTCGTCTTTCAATTGCACAAATTTATTTCGCGCAAATTTATATATTATTTTATTAATGCCCTCTTTGCAAATCCTATAACATAATTTCCTCCGTCCCCGAGATTGTATCGTAAAGGTTGAGCGACTGAAACAAGCTAGAAACCTTTTGCATATTATTACTCATGGTTTAAGGATATGCTTGTAAATAAGATTTTTTGATACAATGTTTCCATAAGAAATAAAATTAAAAACCGATAGTTTTGCTATAAAATATGGTGCCACTGGATCGGCAGTTCAATTCGGTAGTTTTTCCAGCACACAATTAGGTTTCGAAATTTGAATGAATGGAGGAGAAGCAATCGATTTTACACGCTTGTGCAGGAAGTCGGACAATCGCACACCCGGTCAATCGCACGCTTCGGAACTTGAAATCTGCGGAGGGAGAAAAATTTAATATCCCTGGCCGCGTCGTGTGCTGATAATTAGGAAAAGGTAGAGTAATTGTAAAAGCACTGTCAGGATCAACCAAATACACCATCAACATTCATAAGCAGTTGGATTCCGAGAACGTAATTTGTCTAAACCACTACAACAAATACCAGATGAACTAAATTGAATTCCTTCATGGGACGTGACAACCAGTAGCAACAATCTCAAATAGCATAAAAGTTGTAGTCCCTTCAGGGTGTACCGAAAATTGCTTCGTGATCCCACAGGAAACCGCGTATAGAATCTATTTCTGATAAAAAGGAAAGTTTGAAAAAAACTCATATTTAGTATTAAAAGATTGAATTGTGTTGTATTATTTACTATAATGAATTATGAAAATGGAAGCTTGATTTTGTCTGGTTACTCCTAGTTATAGATAACCCCTTGTAACTTTAATAAAATGTGACTTCCTGGTAGAAACAAATAGCAATAGCAATACGAAAAATGAAAGTGCGAAAAAATAGAATAGCTTTCAAATTTCCCTCAACATCCTTCCTGTGGAGTAATGAGGGAAATTCTTGGAATGATGATGGAGCAGACGATGGACCGCCGCGGCGGGCAAGGGATGTACGTCGGCACAAGGGGACGGAGGTGGGGCAGGAGGGGAACACGGTGCGCTGGGTCACGCCAGGAAAACGTGCGCTGCTCGAAAGAGCATTGAAGGAGTAGCTGCACGGCAACGCGAGGCGAGGCGGGGAGAGGCCAGAGGAGGGGGGAGACGAGGAAAGAGTGCGGGGCGGGGCGCGCGAAGATAAGCGACGCTCTGAAATATCGCCGAAACCTTGGAAGCGCGCCACGTGAAATAGAATAAGATGAAGTTCTGAACGGCCGCTTCCTTCGCGCAGAACCTCTGATCTCCGGAACAGACACAGCGGGCATCAGCGTTCAAGGGGAGGCGAAAGGGTTATTAAAGGCAGCTCTCTCGTTATTACGCCGGCGACGAAGAAATGGTCGGACCCAGAAAAGAAATAATCAGATATAAATACGCTTTCAAAAAGATGCAGATAAAAAATTCGCTTTTATCGCGTGTGACACGTGCCTTATTTATGAGTGTGCAGCAGCTATTCAACTAAAATAGATTAAATGAAAATAATGCGGGTCTTATCACTTAATGTGCCCCCGTCCAAGAATTGACTCCCGAGAGCGCGAGGTCGAAGAAAGAAAGCGAATGACGATAGACGGGGACACGTCGGAATGAGGGCATTCCGTAATTTCAATCTGTGTAGTTTAACTTCGTGTTTAATTTCGTGTCAATGATTCCTTTTAATTTCGTGTGTTTGTGCGATGTTTGTTTCAGAGAAGAAGCGGGTTTGATATTTCTTGAAAAAAAAAAAACAATATTTAGTACCAGAAAAAGTGTGAGATAAACCAAACGAAGATAATTACTTTGAGTGTGAAGAATTTGCGGAGATGTTCGTTTTTTAAGTGGATTCTTTCGCAATAAGATTCTTTTCAAATTATTTTAGAACCAAAGGCTCAATATATTCATCCTCAATAATTTCATTATATGTCAATTTCTTCATAAAATTCTCTTAGTTCGTTTTCGCTTTGTGTACATGGAAAAGTGCCGATTTCTCGACCAAAAACTAGTTTCGTGGGCCCTTAATGACGAAAAACTTGGTGTTTCTTTTTCTTTTATGTAGTAAATTACTTTCTGGAATACGTCAGAATCCATGTTTAGTGGGTCCTTAATACCGAAAAATGGGTTTTGAAAAAATGTATGGTTGTCCTTCCTACTGTATACAACGCCAGCAAATAATTCACAGGATTTTCTAAAAAAAAAATAGAATCCGTGATAAGTCTGGCTGATGTCGCGGTCCCTCGTACTTCAAACCGATCTTTTAATTTTTAGGAAGTCCTTTACATGAAGTATCTACGACATTTTCACAGATTTCTCAAAAAGGACTCTAGTTTTTTGTTTATTTTTTTCTGGATTAGAGTAAATAAATTATGCTCGCCGGCCTGGATAGCCGAGGTCGCTAAGGTTGAAGAGCCGTAGCTACCTCGTGCTCGAAGGGTCACAAGATCGAATCCCATGGCATTGATATTATTGTGTGTCGAATACCGTTACCGTTACCATCAGTATTACTTACAGTGGTCGCTTTATGACCTTAGTATTTGAAAAGCGACATTACAGAAGTAAAAAATGTAAGTTTATAAAATTGGCGAAGATCATTTTTCTGTAAATCCTCTAAATGTTTGATAATTGCAAAAAGGAAAATTGTTTTGGACGCCGTCTACATTTTTAGATATTTTATCCTTAATAAATTCTTATTTTTTTAAAAAAAATAATTAATTTGGCATGGGCCCGATTTTATTTAAGACCCCTGAAATTTCGAAAATTCCAAAACATCGTGTTTGTTTTGAGATTGTAGAAAGCGTTGGTGTACGCTCGGTTTTGAAATGGATAAGGTAGTAATACTAGCAAAAACCAAGAACTTTAGTTCGAATTTCAGTCTGTGCAGGGTTTTTTTCAGGTTGAAAACATTTTAACGGGATCAAATAGTAATATAATAGTAGTTTATAATATTACATGACCGTTACAAATTGTACGGTAAATCATGTACTGTAGATAGCACCGTTAGATTTGTTTTTTTTTTCTAACGAAGTTTTCGACGACAAAGTATTTTGGCATAAAATTATCCGGAAATAATGATTTTGGCAGACTCAAAGCTGTTTTACGTTAATTGTAGGCCGGAGCTTCGTCGCCAACTTACAAATGAGTATAATAGAAAAGCGTTAACTGAGCCCTAAAGTACTATTCCCCAGACTTAAAACGCCATTTCGTTCATGGATTCGCATTGTTTTAGTTCTCACCTTAGTGAGTAGATCCTTTCATGAGCTTTGCGATAAACGCTAATAATTCTAAGAAATAATTTATAAAACACTTTACACATGCATTACATGCACACCGTTTAATAATACAATACAATAATGATGTACGAGTGTCCAGAATAACATGATAAATTGTTTGAAAATAAATTACACTCTATACTATAATTGTTAGCACTTCTTATATTGCGATTATTGCGTGACAATTATCACTTAACTTCCATTTAGATAGATATGCAATAATTTATTCTATGGAGATCCGACGTTTGACAGTATGCACGGCCGACAATCTTGGAGATCACCGAGGCACTATTTGTTATTATGGTGGGAAAACTGATATAAAAAACAAGTTATTCCACAACTGGAGTACTCACTTCAGTGATATACAAGAGTTATATTGACAAAATCATAAAAGTATTGGAATTAACTTAGATGATGGCATGCCAATCACGACATTTTCAATTATGTTTCCAGCAATTATAATACTAAAAAATTAATGGGTGACACATTTGGTAGGTATTTTGGCATAGAAAGAATTGACACTCAATATACCAGGAACATTAGTATTATTTGGTCGCCAATGTTCTGGTTCATTCAGCAGTAGTTTATTTAAAATGCATCAAGCAAAACGAGTCTTTCGACAACATTCACATACTCATTTCATACTCTTAATCTCGTCAACGTTCTGTTGAAATATATCATATTTAAAGCAAAGTATTTATGCAGTTTGGTGAACGATGCTTGCAAGTATGAGGGAAGAGATTAAAACTCGCAAAATATAAACTCAAGACTTTATACTAAACAAATTTGCATCTGCGATCAAAGATTTGTGCAGAAAACAGATAACGTTAGTTGCCCTTGTTACCAGGGAAACTTTGTAACATCAAAAGGTCTTAAAATAAAGTGATGAACTGGCAACGAAGAGGAAACTGGTTGGATTACGAGTTTCGTAAAGAAATTGTTTCTATAAAAAAAATCAAAATTACTATATCATATAATTATTTTTCAATTACCTGAACACGTATTAAGAAAGTGTATCTAAGGAGGAGGAAAGCTATATAAAACTGCTAGATTACACGATTATTCTACCTCCATCAATCATCAATAATATCTCAGATTTCTCATGAATTAATCACCAAAGTTTTCTCGAACTATATCATGCAATATGCTCTGACGTTAGAAAGTTAAAAATATATAATACAATATTGTGAACAAGTCAGGTTTTGACCCCATCAATCTTTATCTGAAAACTGTTATATTCATCAAACATTTCTGTAAAGAGACGTAACGACGCTTCCTATAAATTTTCAATGGAGTTAATTCAAAGTCCAAAACGATTCTGGCTGTTCGGTCTGATTAAATGATAAAGGAAGCAAAGGTTTACATTATTTTTACCAAATAACTTAAGAACACCTATTGCACTACATCTCTTTGTTAGGAAGTAAGAAGGACTTACATTATCATAAACTAGCTGGGTGCAAATGAAGACTCGTTTTCAGATTCCACGGTAAAATTAATTACCATATTATCTGTTTATTGTATGTATTAAATTTTATATTTAATATAATACTGATCAAAAATTGTCTTCAGAACGTTAAAGGGTAAGTCATTAAAACTTTGCCCAACTTATTTGCTTGTTTCATATATAAAACATCATGTTTGGTTGTTTTTATAAAATAGTGTATCAGGATGCACAATATTGGTAAATAATTCCCGTGCGTGTTCAGCTTTACGCGTCATAATTAGAGTAGAAAGTTTGTTTTAACGTAACCACGCTTTGAGGTATTAAGTAACTTACGGCAAGAAGAATGAGTTAAACACAAGCTTTTGCTTGGATAGTGCGTTTCATGTTAAGGATACGAAAACAGCGTTTACCATTCATTGTACGACATACTTCACGAAATGTTAAATATTTAAAATGATTTTCTTGACAGATGACCGTTCCATGTCTCACATCTTGTATCAACTTTAGTGATACTTCTGTAAACATCTGAAATCAAATGTAAGCCAGCGTACTGTTTACATCCTGGCGGTCAAAATAGAATAATCATATTCTTTGCTTTTGCTGTTCCTTAAGAATGACGCCATTGCACAGAAAGAGCAGCGCAGAGCGTCTTTCTTCTCCACAACCCGACGTAAACCGAGGCAGCGCCCGAACAAACCATGGAATAGCATGCTAATTGTGTAACTTTGTGTGGCGGCGCGAACAAAGTGGAGCGTCGCGAGGGAGACCGAAAACGCTTTGGCGGTCGGAGGAAACAGGTCGCTTTGTACGGAGTTCCAACGGCGAGGGCTGCGGTGGGGGCGACGAGGGCGGCGGGGGCAGTAGGCGAGGGGTGAGTAGGTAAGGGGGCGACAAGGGGCGAGGGCGGCACCAGGTGTCGGGGAGTGGGGAAGTAACCGTGTGCGTGCGTTCCCTCGTAGCTTTCCGCTAACCGCAACTCTCTCACGTGAGGACGAGGGCGCAAGTAGAAGGCGCCGCCCCGCCCCCGCTCCTTGTCACCTCGTCCCTTGCCATCGTCCCCGTGCACGCCCCGCCGCTCTCCGCGACGGCGCGCCCCACCCACTCCCTGTCCCTTTCTGACCTCACTCTGCCCTCGCTCCGACCCACTATCGTCATTCCGACTGTGGCCCTTCTCCTCCCATCCCATCGCTGTCCCTGTCAGACCTCCCAATTTCCTATCTCTCCCTTCTGGCGCGCCGTCTTCAAAGTCGTTCTTGGACCTCCACGCAAACTTGGGTCATTGAGGAAAGAAGAGAGACAGAAGTCCTCCTTCCTCTATGCTTGGGTTTTCTTCAAATCTACTCATTCCCGGTGTTAGTTTCCTTCAGGACTTAGAGGCTGTCTCTGCGCCCTCATCTATCCGTCCCGAGGAGATCTCCCACCACGTCTCGCCCAACAATAGACCGTTCCCCTTCCCAGTCGGTCCTTTAGCAGCCCTCTCACACCCGGCGCTGCACCCATGTTTCCCAGCTGCCTTGCCCTCAGCCCGCCTCTACACTCGGGCCGTCTTCTTGCTCACGCCAACGAAACCTAATCAAGCTATTAGTCGCACAGCGGGTTGCACCGGCCGCTCGTGCATGGGGCTTGCGAGAGGTTGAGCGGGGCGGGCTGGGGAGGGGGGAGCGCTTGCGGGGTTTTCTGGGGCGACGGCTGAGCGAGTCTCCTTGCCCCGCCCCCAACCCGTTCGTTCTTCTCCGTCACTTGCCCCTCCTTCTCTCTTCCTTTGCCCCAGGCCGCAGCCTCTCTTTGCCCCTCTTTAAAGAGGCGCGCTGATAGTCGCGCACCGGAAGAACCGGCCCCGGAAGCTCGAGGTTTCCTACTTTAAGTCTACGCACAGCCCGAACTCCGCCACTACCCTTTCACTTCCAGCGAACGATTCCACGAAACCGTGTGCAGCCAGAAAATATGCCGGAAGTATATCCGGTACAGAACTTTTTTTAGATTGTGCTTGCCGAAATTCAAAAAATAAATATCGGCTTCCATCAAGATCAGTCTTTCACTGACGAAATGTTCCGTTAACAAGCGCGCTTTGACAACCTGTTCTGAACAAAGGAACAACTTTTTTCTGATGCTCACCGTGACTCTTTTTTCTCTCCTACCTACTTATATTCTTCTTCTGCAACTCTCTCCGCCTAAATTGAGAAAGAAAGGCTTGAAATTGGTGCAGAAAGATGATGACTCCTCTCTTTCCTGTCACAAGCAGACCCGACTGCGTGTCGCCTGCCATTTTAACTGACAGGCACAGAAGTTTAGAAGAATGAGGACCGTCTGCAGCATTGGTGGCCAAGAGTAGAGAACATTCAATGCAATATTTCAACCAAATATTTCACTCTAGTATTTAGTACTTGTGTGCAAAAACAACCATTCTTATTATTATAACTCAATGTCTGCTTACACAATTTATCAGGGTTCGTGTCAGCGGGAATTTCCATTACCCAAACACAATCAAAATTCGCTAAACTATATGTGAAAGAGTTCTCTTTACGTCCATTGAGTCGCCTTACGGTCGTTCGCGAATCCAAATTGCTACTTCGACGCTTCAGTAGCCACTGCAGTTTCGAACCGTGCTGAGGGAATAGTCCAACGATTCAAAGCTTTGAATGTGAGACCGTCAAGCCTGACGTACCTTCCTATTCGAAAGGTTGAAAAGATACAGAAATCCAAATGTAAATGAAAAATCGACCGAACACGAAATGCAGCATTTTCAGGAAATACAGGATGCGTATTTCTACTGAGAACTAGATTTACGATTACCACTTTTTCGACATCAGGGTCTCACAATACGAGATTTTCTGTAGAAAAATAGCGTCATTTTTTCCGCAGCATTAAATACTTTCTCTGTATTACGCAAGTAGTGTATGAGAAAGTAAAAATGATTGTCTGGGACGCCGTGGGGTATAATGAATCGCTAAATCTGGTGAACGTTTATTTCTCGTTATGATAATTATTGAGTTCTCATTCATATTTCTCAATGGGAGATAGCTCAGGTAATTCGTATACTAAAATCCAGTACTACAAAGGTTGAGGTCAAAATTATATGTACCGCTGCTAACGCTCCTTGGTATATTTCTAATGAAAATCGATTGCATGTACAAATTGTTAAGATTCATTGCGATTTGCATCTACAAATTGTTAAGAAAGTTACAACCAGGCACAGTTCCAGATACCAGAAGAGACTTCAATATCACCCTAAATTATTGGCTCTCAATCTATTGGAAATTAGTTAAAAAAACAAGGCAAGAATTGACATACACGTCAAATTAAGAAAAAGTAATACATATACATTTTATTAGTAATGTTTTTGACGACCTTTGTATTCATAGCAGAAGAAGCTTTATACACACAAAAACACACATTGTGTGCTCGCAGACGAAAACAATTTACATTTTCTTCATTTCTTTATTATTTCTTCATTAGAGAACCAACATTTATGTCTAGAATTCTGTAATTTCCCTATTCCACGTGATTACCGTAACCAATAATAATGTAATACGAGCATTGGGTTATTAGCGCGGATTTTCAGATGCTCTACAAACCTCTGATCATTTGGTTTTCTTAGATTAATAAAGTGTTCATATACCCTTTAAGAAGTATTGTCTTTTAACAGTTATTTTAAAATTCCCGTCTTTTACAACTCATGACATGTTAAGTTCTATGCGTTAAATATGGGGAGTTCGAAAAGCTTAATTTTATAAGCAAAACAAAAGTGTTTTGAATTAACTTATGATACAGTACTTGTAAATTTGGTTTATTATTGCCGACCACTTTATGGTATTTAGTGGAAAATGAATTCTCCTTTTTCCGTTTGCATTACATACACTAGGTTGCCCAAGAAGATCCCAGAAAGTGCAATCATAAACAAAATTTAACAAACAATTTACAAATACTGTATCAACATGTTTTCCTGCATGAAGAAATTTCCGTAAGATGATAAGAATCCCTCAAGTTTCCTACGCTGCCTTCAACCAGTGGCAGCTCGTTTAATTAATAACTGGATATCAATTTGTAAAGAAGTGTCATCTAAGAAGTCGTAAATTTATATCAATAGTGTCCATAGATGTGGCGGTTAAATTAAACTCTTTTACACAGTGTGAGTAAAATTTTGAAATGTTTACATTCATTATAGAAGCCTGATGGTGGCAATATATGAACATTGTCGAAACGTTTTTTTAAGAATTAAATGAAAAATATAGTGAACATTTCTTATGTTTTGTAAATTTAGACAACTAAGAAAGGGATCATATATTTATGTATATGAAGATTAATACGTAAGGTTGGCCAAGAAGAAAAATTGAAGAAGCTCTATCATCAATATTGTAGTTGTTGGAAGAAGCCCACAAAAAATGCACTTGTGCAATTTTCGAAAAATATATGATTTTAACAGAAATGGAGAACTGCCTCAGTTTTAAGCGTCTTTTACACTATCCGAGGAGAAAGTTTAACAAAAATGTTTGGAGTTATTTTTGATTGATTGTTAGTGATTACTGGCGCGACAACTACAAGAATCATTAGTCCCGTAAGTGTAGTATGTTTTTCTCGGGAGGTGGCGATGTTCTTTCCCCTGCTGAATGACGAGATCCGGCGACGACCTGCCGTCGGGTAGCAGGGTTTCCGTAACCAGGTATCTCCCACCAGCGAGGCACCGCCCAGCCGGGACAAACTCTACGTTCCCAACTGGTCTCCCAGCATGTGTGGTAGTGTAGTGCTTGTTTGTGTGTGTGTAAGGGGAGAAGATAGGATAAGGAAGAGGTAAGAAACATCGCGCGCAGTTCGGGGCCGTTTGTTAGGTTACTGCTCCGGCATTCGCCAGCTGTTGATCGGAGACACCACGGAAAACTACCGATGAGAGCCGCCGGACTCTAGAATTCTCTTCCAGTCAGCGACTGAATTCGACCTAGCTGATAAGCTAGTGTCGAAAATCCAGCCACCGGCGGGACTCGAATCTAGCACGTTCCGATCAGAGGGACTACAGTGACATCAGTTGATGTTCTGAGCCATCTCTCCCGGCGGAATAATTTTTGAGAAAAATTTTAATATGTAATTGAGGCTTCATGTAAAGTAACCCCAACATAAAAATAGTTGTTTGGAACTCGCAGGATCTAGATTTCTTTTAAATCGACCGAGGAATATAAATTTTGGTTAGAATCGGCTGAACGGTTTTGGCGCTAGCGTTCAGACAGACAGAGGGACGACTTTTGCGTCCATCGATTATTTTTGGTCCCAAGGACCCGCAAAAATGCATTCTGACTACAGAACGTGTTAGAGGAAGTAATTTACTATATAAAGGAACACGATTTACCCATATTTTCGTTACCAGGACCCGACAATAACAGTTTTTCTGTGGAAAAATTCGCCGTTTTTCGGCGCACAAATATAATACTTTCTCTTCTTACAAAGTAACGGCGAGAACGTAAAAATTATTTAATTTACCCCTAGACCTCAGTGGAAAAATCAAGAAAACTGTAACTGTAACCTCATTAGTCTCGATGAGACCACAATATTATGATTCCGTTCAGAGAAAATGCGTTATAGGTTATTCTATTAGTCTAATTGGATGGTTTTCGGGTGAAAGGAATTATTCATTTCTTGGGAAGAGGAATTATGATGCTTAACAAGTTATATATGATAAAACCTACAGTGTACTTGACAAATATGTTACAAGAAGTACTAGATTTCATGTTTTTGAAATATTCGCTGATACACTATGATCACACTTAATTTTATGATTTAACTCCCTTTACCTGAACATCACCAATATTGTAACATTCAGTGTTTCGGCAAGCATTTACTTAAGCGTTATATGAAAACTAAATTTATTATTAAACTTCCTATTCAAATTAAATTTATGAATAATTGCGTAAAATAGTAAAAATAAAAAAAGCTTCCACATTTTTCATTCCCGGTTTATTATCCAATTTTCTCTCAATGGCTCCACCATCGAAGCTAGGCGGAACTAAATTACCGCTGTCAAGAGTTATGAAGCTCAAATAAAATGAGATAGTAATTACGCGTGAAATGACAAACATGTTTAAACTACAGCAATCAAATACGCTCCGTTGAAATTTCAAGTTAGTTAATTACGTCTAAAATACAATATTCTGTAGGAAAAGTTTTGTAAACAAAGATATGAAATATTTTAAATTTGTCATCGTTCATTACATCATCGCGGCGTTTTACATTTTGCATTTTAAATTGAAACTCAATAAAGCACGCAATTTATGTAAAGGTTGTTTGTTCTGGAAGACTACAGTCTCTACAAACTAGCTAGTTACGTATTTAATGTACGAACAAAAGTTTCGACGTATTATATAACATTGAAACAACTCTTGATAACTTACATTTACTTAACGTTTCGATTCCCAAATATTTTTGTAATCCTCTTTAGACGTGTATCCAAAGAGCTACATATGTTGTGTCATTCGAAAATTGATGTAGTATGTATTTACAAATGGAAATGACATTTTCCGTCGAAAAAACACAATTAAATTAAATTAAATTAAATATGGCACTCGACATAAAAGTATATTTATGTAAAATTTTAACCTTAGCTATATATTTCTCGACACATTGAACGTAGATCAAGCGCCCAAAACGGTTCACAACTCATATGTTTACAAAAACCGACCAGAAAAATCCTGAAATCGAAACTTCATTTTCGTTTACAAAACCATTAATTACATCAATAGTAGTGAAGTCATACTAAAACATTGAGGGTTGTAACTAGCAAACAAAGGCGCAGTTGACCGTAGAGCAACTTCCAGACTGGCGATTTCTGCAGCCAATTACGCCGTTTCACGGCCGAGCACATCGAAGTCTTCACGGCCTCACATCTCCTCCGATTCGTGGTAGCATCGCGAAGTTAGGAGAGAGTCCGTTTGCTGAACGGCGGGGTGAACTCCGCCTTACTGCGCGTCGTCAGGAATACGCACGGAAAGTTTCGTCCTGCGAAGGGCGCGCCGCTCCTTTCCATCGTGCCGGGGGGGCAGGGGGGACGGAAGGTCCTGAGGCTGAGGAGCTTGAGGGTTGGAGGCCGCGGGGGGCGAGCACGGTGGGGCAAGGAGCCTAGACCTTCCGCGGCGCCTAAACTGCCAGGACCTACGCACACGCCGCCTGTTCTAAAAGCAAACAGATCGGCGTCATCAAGACTAATGAGGTTTCATACAGTTACAGTTTTCTTGATTTTACCACTGAGGCGTAGTGGTAAAATATATAATTTTTATATTCTCGCCGTTACTTCGTAAGAAGAGAAAGTATTATATTCGTACGTCGGAAAACGGCAAATTTTCCACAGAAAAACTCCTATTGCCGGGTCCTGGTAACGAAAACGTGGGTAAATCTTGTTCTTATATATATATATATATATATATATATATATATATATATATATATATATAGTAAATTACTTTCTCTAAGGTCGACCTGGATGGCTTGTCCCTTGACTTTGTACATGATGTCGCGGAGGGGCTCGCGTTCTGCTGACCCCAGATCAGAGGAGCCCGCAAGTGTGTTGATCTAGTGTGTCATCGAATATGCGTCCCATCGGGACGGGAAGAGTAACCGGCTGTTGGCTGGATAAAAGCCCTAGTAAAAAAAACTTCCTCTAACACGACCTGCAGTCAGAATGCATTTTTTATGAGTCCCTGATACCAAACCTGCGCTTCGTCAGGGATACGCACGGAAAGTTTCGTCCTGTGAAGGGCGGGCCGGGTGGCCGGGGGGGCGAAAGGTCCTGAGGCCGAGTTTAAGGGTCGGAGGCCGGAGCAGGGGCCGGGGGGCGAGCACGGTGGGGCAAGGAGCCCAGACCTTCCGAGGCGCCGAAAAGGCCAGGATCTACGCCCACGCCGCCTCTTCTAAAAGCAAACAGATCGGGAGTTTTGGCGCCAAAGTCCCGCCCGAGAGCGCGCTCCTTCCAGTCAGCCCGCCCAGGCGCCTGCCCGCCAGTGAGCGCGCATGTGCATGGACGCGTGCGTTCGCGTGTGGGCGCGTGTGCGTGGGTGTCTGCGTGGGTGTGTGCGTGTGCGTCGGAACGGGCAAGCCTACTTAGCGAATAGTGCTAATCGCGGTGACCGCGCTCGTTCACTGAAAAACTAGTGTGCTTCCATCTTGACTTATCAGGGAAAGCGATTCTTGTGGGGCACCGCAAAGTGTCTTTTTTATTTTCTCGCATATTACTAACGTAGTGGAGAGAAAATATGTTAATAATAGGGGGAAATGGCAATTTTTCGACAAAAAACTATTATTGTTGGGGGACTGATACCGAAAACGTTGATAAATCTTGTTCCTATCTGTAGTAAATTGGTCCCTCAGACACGTTGTGTAATCGCAATCCACGTTTTCTGGGTTCTTAATATAATGAATTAGTGGTGACACCACAGTACAAACGTTTTGGCATTATTAGTCATTTTTCCTATTTTCGATAGTTCATAAACTAACAATAATTAGACATGTGCTATTTTTACTTTTTCGCTTTTACGTTGTAAGAAGATAAATTATTGTATTCATGCGTCGAAATTCTAAACAGAAAAGCTTGTATTGCCGGGCCCTGGTAACAAAAAAAGTAAATAAATTTTAATAAAACAATGTAGGCTTTCACGGCCGGAGTTGAAGTCAAAGTTTTCTTCCGGGCTGAAGGGCCGTGGTCCAAATTTTCCAATGGACCACGGCCCTTCAGCCCGGAGGAAAACTTTGACTAAATAAATTTTGTTCCTAAATATATTGCTACCTCTAACACGTGTAATCAGAATCCATGTTTTCTGGGTCCTTGATACCGAAAAATGAATTGACGGCGAAACGTCCGTCTGTCTATCTACCTGTCCGTCTGGGGCCAACGCTAGTGCTTGAAGCGTTCAGCAGTTTTACTCCAAACTAATTCCCGATCTATTTAAATGAACTCGGAGTCTTCTGAGTTTAAAATGATTATTTTTATTTTTAAGGATACTTTACATAAAGCCTCAATATTTTCAAAATTTGCTTAAAAAGACTCCAAATTTTTGGATTAAAATTAACACTCGGATACCCTAGACCACTTAAGAGTGCATGTGTCATTTACTTTGTAATCCCTGATTTCTCGAAAATTGCCAAAGTTCAATTTTTTCGGTGATTTCCTACAATTGCAATATTGAAGATAGATATACTGTTCTTAATGAAATCTGTTCTTTAAAGACAGGTCTAGAAGTAACGTTATATAAAATTTTTCTAAAATATGAGGAGCTCTTCACGTAATTTTGTGTCATATATTTTTTAAAAAAATTTTAAACTTATTTTCTCAAACACAACTCATTTTTTAAATTTTGTCATCGTATGTATGGCCAATCAAAGGACTGTAAAAACATTGGTGCAGATTTTATTTCCAACGGACTCCGTATTTTCGAAAATTGCAAAACGTTCACATTTGAAAACCACAAATTTAAAGAAAGAGATTTTTCCCTTCATCAAAATCTGTTTTAAAAAACAGCTCTTTAAAAAAAGATCATGAATAATTTTTTTGAAAAAAGAGTCGTTTTAGAATATTTCGTGCTTCAAATTAACGCATTTTATAAGAAACACATTTAAATTTTACACAAGTAAAGGCAATTTATATTTTTTCTCAAAAATGGCACCATTTTAATTCTTTAAATTGTTTCCTGGGATAGAGCACATGACACTTAAACAATGGAATAGATCTCATTTTGTTTGTGCTTTCTGAATTTTTGAAAATTGTAAATTTAGAAATAGTGCGAGAAAGAATGTGCTGCTTAGCTCCAATATTTTACATTACCTTTGCTCTATGCGAATAAAAAAATTATGGCCAGTTTTGAGAAACTTTTGAAAATGTAACGGTTTCTGTGAAGTACCCTCCAAAATAAAAATATCCCTTTCAAACATGTAGGCCTCCCAGTTGTCCAGTTGATCGGAGAATATCAATTTTGGAGAAAATCGTCTGAATTAGGCGTCTGATTTAGGCACTAGCGTCGACCACAGACGGGCGCAAGGGCGAACAGACAGTTTGTGTCAACCAATTTTTCAGTATAAGGACCAATGAAACTTGTATTCTGAATACTCAACGTGTTAGAGGAAGTATTTCACAACATATAGGAATAAGATTTATTAACTTTTTCCGTATCAGGTCCCCACAGCACTGCGCCGAGAGCTGAAACAGTATCGCTGAATGTGCATCGTGGCAAAATATGCCGTTCTTTGAAATTAAGATTAAATGACTTGCATCACTCCATTACTCGGCAGCTTAATTATAAGACTTCTCGTTGATATACTCGTACATTTTTTCTTTAGAGAATGAAATACCTACATAATAAGATGGGCATAATTTATCCATTAAACTATAATATTTATATGAATGAACGGAATCAATATTATCTTCCGTTTCATTTTTAATTCATTCCAAAAATAATTATAATATGAGTACAATTAATAATAAAAGACCAAATTAATTAGAAAATAAGAGTATGTATGTACCTTGGAGGTCAAGAACACAAGTCTTATTTACTTAATTTTACAGGAGAGATGTTTAAAAGTATTCTTGGACTCTGAATCAAAATGGACATGAAGTTCTTTGACTGCGTGAAACTTTGTTATAAATGTCTTTTGGACGTGGCTCGCTTAACCTCCAGGAAGAGCAATGAAGTTGGAACAAGTGCGTTTAATATCTCATTTTAACTAAAAAAGTACCCTTAACCTCCGGGGTACAGAATCTGAACATGTGAAAATTACAGCAATTTACATTTAATGTATCGTTCTATAATATATTGACTACTATTTATTAATATAAAAGGTCAATACTTGTATGAGGTATTTCTTGTGTACAACTACAATCCAAATTTAAAAAGATTAAGAACGAATTAACTCAAATATAGCATAAGTTATAACATTTTAAACTGACTTATATATATTTTGAAGGAAGCTTTAGTTTTATAAATACATATTATTTTCCTTTTTTTAATCTTCCTCAGAACTAGGTCTTCATTTCATTAATAAAGGCGGGAAACGTTTATGATCTGAAATCCAAATGTGAAATAATTGAATACATATTACCCTGCAAATAGGACACCAAAGGTGTCTTGTGATCTAATTAATTGGAAACAAATGCCAAAGAAAGGAGTTAATGGTGCTGTACAAATATTCCATGTTCCGGACACTTGTCAAAAAAAAGGGGTGAAGCTATTTCTTAACGATCTGACTGTAAAATGTCTTTTTGTGTGTAAGAAGGTATAATGTAACGAAAGTTAACAATTAACATTTTGAAAGCAGCAAATGAACGTGATGATTGAATTCATGCATTAACCTAAATTGAAAATCATCTACTCCTGTACGTCAATGCTCTTTAACTGATTGTGCAACCAACAAAGCTTCCATGTAGAGCAGGCAGTGCTGTCTGAGTGCTTAAATACGACCGAAGTACGTGACAAGAAAGGATAAGTCCAACTCTGAACATCTAGTTTGTACTGAATATTCTATAACATAATTTTCATTATCCATTTCACTATACATATGGACGCACGCAGTGCGAGATCCAGAATATAAAATTGTTTTCGTGGATGTTCCTGGTTTATTATTCTTCTCTCAGGGCGCCCAAAGAGCCATATTCCATTTTATGTGTCAAAAGTAACGAAATTTTAAACTATGTAATTTCACTTCATTAAATGCTATTTCGGGAGAACTTCCTTTCTTCCGTAACTTTCTAGCTCTTAATTTTCAGTCACATCAGGAACTCCCCAGACTATTCCCTTTTTTGCACCATAAGGTTGAATTACAAATTAAAAATATAAGCGTAATTTCCGACCTCGTGTTCCTTTGTACAGAACACGATTGTTTACAGTACCATCATATCCCAAATAACCATTTCTGAAATCGAATTTGTCTTATCCTCTAACAATGAAGAATCATTGATACATTTCTCACGCAAATTCTGTCGGTCATATATTGATTAGTATTTGGCCGTTTAATATCAGCCATTATAGATGAAGTAATATTTAAGGTAACGGTAATTAGAAAATTCATAATAAGTAATACAAATGATTTAAAAGCAACGTTTATATCATTGATATTTATTTAGCTAAAAGAGCGTATTTTTAGAAGAATTTATACAGAAGCTGACTGTAAAATTATGATAGACTCCACACTGGCAAATATTGTAAGGCCATGCGATCATCCATTATTACGAATTCTTGCCCAACCATTCTGAACCTTCCACAGCGTAGGGAACGACGAAACAGACTGCATAGACGTATATACCAAATACTTGTGCCCCGGAATGTCGACGACACAGGAGGCGAGGGCACAAGCGTTTCGTGATAAATTGATTTACCGACGCACGCCCCCTCCCCCGTAGAGGAGGCACACACGTCAAACGCATTCCGCGGACCCGGTGTTGGAAATGATGATCTTCCTTGTGGGCCTCTCCCTCGTTTACGCATGTCTGCGTTGTTGTCCTGTTCCTCCATTTGCGTCTCTTCGGACGATTCCACAGGCAACATCTCACCCGGGAAAGCCAGTTTTCAAATCACGGTTCTATGTTTACTTCAATGGTAGCGTGAAAGTATATAAAATTTTCTTCTCCAGTGAATACGATTTCATTATAATTGAATAGCAACAACAGCGAATTCAAATCTGTGACACGTATTTAATATATGGACTATGTGCCTTTGTGATTTTTTGTGAGATAAAGAAGCGACAATAAAATTCAGGCAAACACTGTTTTACAGTACTTGTGAACAATAAACCATAAATACCTTTACTGTAAATAAAATTTGAAAGTCAAAATTAACAAATGATCGGTCACTCTGAATTTTCTTAAATCTGAATCTGTACTTGTATTCTCAAAAGAGATCTCACCCCATAAAATTCCCGTCTTTATAACATGCATAGTATTCAATTCAATCAATCTATCAATTTATTACATATATCCTTCAATTATTCTGTACGAGCTCCTTGTATGTTACGCATACAACTTCACACAATTGGTGGACATGCAACATAGTATCTTTTACAAAACATTTATTATTAATCCATTTCCTTCGATGAAAACAGATCTCCAACATTATTACAATATAAAATAACTATTTCAATTTCAACGTCCATCATTTATGTTTTTTATTTCCCAACAGTACAAACAGAATTGAAGTTAATGTACGTGGGCGTGACAGAAAGGAAGAACATATAATTAAAAAGCGACCTAAAATAACTTTTGGAAAAGTTTTTAAAAATCAAAATACGGTCGTTAAATTAGTAGTTCATAGGAGGTGTTCATAGTTGTAGTTTACAGGAGGTGTGCACCACGAACATTGTTAGCCACGAACTTCGATATACAAATTATCTCGCCTCAACATGTTTGGCAAAACGTTTGCCAGTTCATTTGGTGTGTTGTCAGCAATTTTATTGAGCATGTTCATTTTCAATTCAATTGTATGCGGGTTGTTACAGTACACTCTACCCTTTCAGTTATCTCACAAATAAAATCGCAGGTAGACAGATCGAGCGACCTGGTAGGCCATAAGCTTGCGGAAACTACGTTATTTTCCGAAAAATTCATGGACATATGACATCAAAAACCGCGAAGTGTGCGCCTTGGTACCACCTTACTGTAAAATCGCATATTCTCGTTCTTCCTCCGTCAGCTGCGCTACAAATGGTTGCAACAATTCTGTTACATACGCTTCAGAGGTCACGGTATTATTAAAGAAAATGGGGCCTTTAATCCGTTTGGCTGAAACTCCACACCAAACGCCTATTTTTGCATCATGCAGAGGCAACTTAAAGCGTTCCTTGGATTGATCATTGACCAATAACGACTGTTTTGAGAGTTGACGTACCTGCTAAGATGGAACCATGCTTCATCTGTGATAAAGTAAAGATTTGGATTCAGACATTTATCAGCGACGCGAGTTACTTCACAAATAAAAATCGCAGGTACACAGATCGGACGACGTAAACATTAGCAATAACCATTCATTGTAACCATGCCAAGCAACCATTCACAATAATGTCAATTTGCATTGTCCGTAGGTTTCAATGTTTGCATCACTCTTACTTTGTACGCTCGCAAGCGCAACTGCTTCAAAATGTTCTGGCATGACGATCGCTTCATATTGAATTGGGAGGATAGATATCTAGTTGATTTCCGTGCACTCCTTAGCATATTCCTTTGAATACGTTGAATAGTTTCCGGTGAACGTGTTATTACGGTTATGTTTGGCGTTAGCGACTGAACCTGTAGCTCTGAATTTAGTTATCATTTTCTGCACAACACATTCAAAAGGAGCATACCTTTGTGTATATTTTATCATGAACTTTTCATTTAATGTTATAAACTATTTACATTCCAAATAATTTTCAAGAATAAACACACTTTACTCATTTAAAAATGTCATTATGGAGAACCCTATTCACAACCACAATTAGCAATTGAAAACGCAACACTGGCGAACATAATATGACTGTTAACATGAAATGTCCGGTGAGACATCTGGAGCGCTCGATTCAAATATCACATACAATATTACTCCGGACCTCTCTTATCTTGACCTCCTGTATAACATATATTAAATAAGGTCATTTAAAAATCTTTGAAAATAGTTTTTGCGTATTGTTTGGTTGAATTGAAAGCAATTAAAAATATTTTCTCGAAAAGACTCCAAATTTTTCTTTAGTTTTTTTCTCAAATAGAGAAAGATTGGTTTTAACAAATGGCGCAGATTTCATTTTCGTAGAACTCACTGAGTTTTGAAAAACGGCCATCAAAGGTCGATTCTGACTATACAACCTGTCAGATAAAGTAATTTACTACATTTAGGAGCAATTTTTATCGACTTTTTCGATCTACAATAGGAGTTTTTCTATCGCATCGCCACTTTCCGCTGCAGCATTACAATATATTTATTGCGTTTGCAGTAGATGAGAAAGTGAAAAAGACCCTACACAAAGCAGTTTAATGTTTGTCCGGGGTTATTTTTCACAAATCTTCATAGAATTCACTTAAAACAAATAATCTACAAAAATGCTGCATGTAGAATATTAAACTCTCACAAAAGAACTAAAGAGAAAGAAAGAATGTAATACGTTCTGACACCACATTTATTACATTCTGGTGCGCTTATTTAAACTCCAGCTTCCATTAAAACGGTTTTTTTTCAAAGAATTGTGTGAAGATTTTGTGAGCTGAAACCGCATAAGCGCTGCTTTAAAGCATTGCAGTACATCGATACAGGCCCTAGAGGCAATATCGTGAACGAGTCATGATTTGCGTAATATGCTAATGATAGTAAATAAAGCCAATATTATACTGAATCCTTGAATGTTTTAAATTATAATTTAAAAGAGCTCGTGAAAACAATGTCAGCTCTAATTTTTCATTTTAATTGCCTTGATAAATTAAATTGTAGTTGTACATTATTTTAATTCTTTCAAATCACCAAATTAGCAAAAAAGGCCTTAGCAGCTCCACACAAATTTCAACGAAGGAAGAAGAGTCCAAGACAGTTTTTCCATCACAGTGACCGAAATATATTCTGAAATATTTATTCTTAAATTCTATTTACATAGCTAACGAATGGCCTAGCTTACAAATTAGATACTTACAAACCAATCTAAATCTACTTTGTCTTACATCCTGACTTAATTTAACAACGAACATTATTTACATTATTTACAGTAAGCAGTACTGTAACCGTACCATCGTGCCTCACGGATTACTAAAGTAGATCTGTCATTTGCCTACTTCGCGACGTGTGATTACACCGTCACGCATCCCTGGGAATTTCTCAATTTACGGATAAACTTCCCTATTGGTAGTGGGTTCGTCTTTGTTAAACTACTGATCAATTAACAAGCCAACACAATTTTTCAGTTTTAAATGACAAATAACATATATTCTATTGAATGAAAATCACTGTACAAATGAAATTCACAGATCCTCCTATGTTCTCATTTTTCGTAAAATCATGGTAGCTAATTCCCTACCTAAACTGCAGTTTTTCACTAAAGTAATAATAACTCAGATCCCTGTTTACAAGAAAACAAGCAATGGATACATATTTACACTTCACAAAGAATATCACACATGAGACACACAAATCATAGTACAAATATTCATCCTGTAAAAGAAAAATACATACACACAATACTCGAAATTCACTACTACCTTTTAAATCACTAATTACGTTACACTCAATAGTCACATTTGACCTTCGGCTTCTACATAGCCTTTCAACACAAAATTTTGTTTCATAACGTCTCTTAAATGATTTGAATCATTAAAATATGACTCTAAATAAATAATTCTGTACAAAACAACTTCTATCATAAACATAAAGAATTACTTTAATCTGATTCTTGTTACGACTGTCGAAAAGAAATAAAACCACTGGCTAGCAAGACCAATGTTCTAAGAAACTTGCCCGATCAACGTCTGTTTTTGAGGGAAGCTCACATTACAACGTTTTGGCTAGTATAATGATAATCCTATCTCACAAGTTTTTTCCAGACTGAAATCTAATGAGTGTTCTTTCTGTGACTCACAACCGGCGAATTCCTCAAGTTGGTCCCGCGCTGTGTAGCTGGCCCGTCGCGCGACCCTCGCGCCTCAAGGTCGTCGTTCTTCTGCAAGGTCCCTGCGTTGCCTGTCGCACCGAAACTGAAGTATTCCAAACACCGTCTCCCAGTCGTTCGGCGAAAATTCACCACAGCTTTCGCAGAGGCGATGGTCGCATCAGAATGCGAGTCCGAAACTCCAAGTTATGACTTCGTAATGGCAAAAGTCAAACTAGTTGTTGGATAATCCGTCTTTCTCATAACTCTCAAAATTCCATCATAGGATTTCCAAAGTGAAATTCCCAAAAATAAGAATAAAGAATATATATAAAGTATGAAATATATGAAAAATATGAAAGCTGTAACAAAGAAGAAACATGTCCTATGTTACAATAGTCCTCTTTTCTAGCAACAAGAATGCAGCAACGTGGTTTTACAGATTCATTTCGATCTATTACCGCCGTCGTTCTTTCATTCATTGCATTCTTGTTTAATATTCATTTACTAATTCCATGTAATCTCACGATATTCACAGTACGTAAATCCATGAAAAGTGCTCAGTCAATTACCTTTTATTAAAGCTTTTGTGTTCCGCAATCTTCGCGTGTCCCTCGTCGACTATGTGGCGTACTCGTAGGCAACCGTTCTCCTCGACGTCTCGAACCAGAAAGAGAGCGAGCTCTTTTGACGCAAGTTCACGCCACGTCCGTATTTCCACGAAAATTTCCTGATTGGCTACGGTCTGAGTGCGTTCAGAAATCCTTCTCTGACTTACGCCATCTCTTCGCCACTGTAGAAACTACGTGTAGGGCCTAATGTCGGGTATTATTGCTTCCATTTTCCGTTGGTTATAAATGTGACCGGCGACAAGCGGTTACAATACATACACATATAACACAAAAACATACACTTATAAACATATATATATATATATATATATATATATATATATATATATATATATATATAATATTTATTTGAAAGATAAATTTGTACTATAAACGGATATATATATACTGGCATAGGCATGTTTAAATTGTTTTGTCTCCATTTTTGTATTCCAAGTACTCCAATAATGCATTATATATTTTTAAATCTAAATTACAGTCAATATTTTTTAGTATAACTAGTGAGAACCCGTCAAAATTTGACGGCGAGATCTGAGATAAATGTAAAATACTGTGCCCAGTCTAATGTTCACAATATGTTGCGTTGTTTGGATCTTCAGGGTATAACGAAGATATCTTGTGATGTAGAGTTTCCAAAATTTTGAACATGTTTGCCCCATGACCAGGTGACAATGCAACATCGGCACCAAATGACACAAAAGAAAGAGCACTATTATACTGACGAATATTATTTCTAAAGTTTTTGGATGTGTCATCATTTATAAACAACTTTGATTTCTTCTGGCATATTGCTTGAAGGTAAACTTATTTTCCCATTTAAGCAATACAAAGTAAACTCGTTTGCAGAATTTCTCTCACATGGGAAGTGCAAAGCAGAACAAAACTGGCATTTCATAGACAACGACCCAACAGAGAACGAAATGACCTCACTAACACGACTTCTACGCTGACTTTCTCTTTCCCTGCGTCCACTTAATGTACGTTTGCGTCTTTTGGGGCGCGTGGGCAACGATCGACATAACCTGTGTACAACTTCACTACTTAAGTACAACCGAGCAAAACCCACGGTCCGAATGTTCTCTACAAAATACACCACAAAAGCAAATACATGCCAACTATCAACGCCACAATGCAATTATTACACTGAAACAAAACTTGACGAATTGTAAATAAATCTCAACAATCAAAACAAAACATCAAGCAGCGCCATCATGAAGCAGATTTGGAAGAAAACAATTGACTATTGATAAGCGTACTATTAAAGAATGATTTAATTAATTAATTTACACCGTAAATGTTGGTGAATCAACACTAACAGTATCTGATAACACATCTAGAGACCATGTTCTTTCATTTAAAGGAAAAAACACTACAATCGGTTCAGTAGAAGCTCCAAACGAAGCCATGGCAGAATACCTTATTTTTTTAAATAAACGATGATTTATATTTCGATACATTGTAATGTTCTAATAGCACGGAATTTAGTTACTCGACCGTCCATATTTTCGTAGTATTGTCCCCTTCCATAACAATGAGATACGGATTACCTCAGTATCCATACCTCAGAAGGAAGGATAAAGGAACTAATTATTATTGCTAATATTAAGTGACGACTTGATAGAGATATATTAGATTATAGATTTTTTGGCTTGAAATGATTCAGCTGCCTATATCGAATCATTACTAATCAAAACTCAAGAATCCCTCCCCATTTCTCTCTCACCCCTTCCTACCTACCTGCGCCATTTGTGCCTCAGACACACGTGACTGAAAGCTAACCAAAATGGAAATACAAAACTCCGAATATATACGAAATGCGTACGGAAGTAAACGACGATGATGACGACAAAAATCAAATCACCACAATTGAGCGCCCCAACTACCACCCTCCCTCTCTTCCCCTCTGCTGCCGCCGGCAGTCGCGCACCACCTGTTCCCTCGCAGGGCGCGTTTTTGCCCTTTGTGCGGTGCGCAGCCGCGCGCGGCCTCTATTGAAGGCTAATTGCGACGACGCGGGAATGCATGCAGCCGCGCCACCGCCGCGCCGCCGCCCTGCCGCACAGTGGGCCGACACGTGGAGGTAGAGTGAGCGGAAGGAAATTGGGGATTTTGAGCTTCGTACCAAGTAACCGCGCATTGTTCTACTCGAACATCAAGTACAAATGTTGAATTAACTTCACCCACGCGCCAAACGACTATGGAGGACTACGCCAACACTTCCGGGTGTTCGCATCCGTTCGCTATGGCCGGCCCGAACTCCACAACCATCCTGGCAGCTTGTACCTCCTGCAATAATGTTCTCAGCCGATGATGGCCGCCTTGTGACAGTCGAAATGCAAATATTTGGGTAAGAAAATTCATGTAATTGCAATGCATGATAAATAACTGATGCATTAAATGAAAAAGGGCATGTAGGGCAACATCTTGTTAGAAAAAAAAGCTCTGGGAGATTGTTTCTGTATACTTCCACACATCTATTTATTGTGACCTGAATTCAAACTCGCATGTTGCAAGGACATTCATTCCTAGAATATAATTTTTTTTACCAGACTCCACCGTTCGGCTTGGGAGGTTTTAATACACAAATGGCATAAATACGCACAGAGACAATAGCATAAATACGCACAGTCAAATAAACAGATTATCTGACGGAGAAGAGCATAAACACCGGTCGGGAGCTTCGAGCTTGTCCTGGCTAGAGCGGTGCCCCGCTGGTGGGAGAGTCCTGGTTAGGGGGAAACTCCACTAGCAGACGGTAGGTCGGCGTCAGATCTTCCCATCCAGCGGGGGAAGATCACCGCCATCTTCCGAGAAAAACATGCACTACACTACCACATATTCCGGGAGACCGGTCGGGAGCTTAGAGCTTGTCCCGGCTGGGGCGGTGCCCCACTGGTGGGAGAGTCCTGGTTAGGGGGAAAACCCGCTAGCCGACGGTAGGTCGGCGCCGGATTTCGCCATCCAGCGGGGAAGATCAACGCCATATCCCGGTGAAAAAACATGCAATACACTTCAGGGACTAATGACCTAAGCTGTTGACACGCCCGGAATCACTAATCAACCAACCAATAAACACAGACGGACAAAGACACGGACGGACACGGAAACTGAGACGGACACAAAGGCGGATACGGATATAGACTCAGAGGGACAGAGACAAAGTCGAGCAGTCACAATCGGATAGAGATATTCACGAACAGAGGCACAGATGGACGGAGACACAGACAGGAACGAGAAACAAATTCGATCCGCAATATATTTCCATCAGTCTCTGAAGAGGCAATTTTGATGCGATTATTATTTGTAATCTAATGATTGTTACATTGAAATAACAATTATTCTACACTACGTATTACAGGAGAAAATAAAAGGAACACGAATATCTCGGAATAACGTGAGATTACCAGAAGATGATGTTGTGTGCGCTTGGGGCGCTCTTTCGCCCCACTGCGCCACGCAGGGGGAGCGAGATTCCCGCGACGCGTGTTTTATGGCGGCGCGGCATCCTGCGCGGGAAGCTCTCTGAATCACGCGCGTGTTTTACCCGCGCGCCGCGATTCCGCGTACGCTCGCAAATATTTGCGCCCTCGTTTTTTTGGCGCGCGTGCGTACACGCCGCTACGCCGCTGCGCCGCATGCGTTCCCGCGCCGAGACGGAGCGACGCCGATGGGTGGCGGCGGTGGCGGCGGCGGTCGGGGAGGTGATGGATGCGGTGGAGGAGGAGGGTACCGCTGGGAGGCAAATAGGAGCAGACGACCCGGAGAGGTGACTCAGGGCATCAACTGATGTCGCTGCAGTGCCTGTGACCGGAAAGTCTTAGGCTCGAGTTCCCACCGTGGCAGACATTTCGACACTAGCCAGATAGTTGGGACGAATTCTGTCGCTGTCTGGGGGAGAATTGTAGCGGCCGGCTGCTCTGATCGGTAGTTTTTTTCCCAATCAACATCAGGCGAATGGATGTTAGGCAGTACCCTAACAAACGGGCAACGGACTGAGCGCGATCTTTCCTTCACCTTCATTCACTTCTCCTCACCTCTTACTTACACACACTTACACTTACATGCACTACACCACCATTGATGTCGAGAGACCAGTCGGGAGCTTAGAGCTTGTCCTGACTGAGGTGGTGTCCCGCTGGAGGGAGATACCATGTTGTGGAAAACCCCATTAACTGGAGGGCATGTCGGCGCCAGATCTCACCACACAGCGGAGAAAGATCACCGCCACATCCTGAGGGGAAAGCATGCACTACACTTACAGGAATGATGATCTTATCCGTCGACGCGCAGCGGAATCGTTGTGATTCATGATTACCGATAATTACCTCAAAGATGTGCGGTCATCTCAAACATACCATGATTTCGACTTGTTAACGTAGCAATGATATACATTTATTCGGCAATCTACTTATTTAAAAATTTAAAAATATCTACCGCTAAATGTGGCTAGACCAGAAGAGTTATGTATGCCAATGCAATTGCCATTCCAATTGTAAATTACATCACTGATCAAAACGTTGGTGAATGTTTGCATTTGCGTTATTTTTACGTTTAAATCTCATTATTCACGAGGAAATAAGGGAAGAAGAGGTAATCGAGTAAGAATTAACCGGATGTAGTGGTCCAACAATAGTAAAACATGTTGAAAATGATGAGTGTGCCTATTTTACTCGTATAAAGAGAAGATGATACGATATATACAAGATTGAGAAATAGCAAAGTGCGTAAATATACATTTACGATACACTATCACGAACAATAACGACCATACAATTAGTGCTGTATTGAAATTCCCAAACCAATTCGCGCACTGTAAATAGGAAGATACACGCCTGTTTTGTTTGCCATGCTAACATCAATATTCTCCTGCGAACAGCAGGTAAGAAAAATAACTAAATTGTTAATGATAAAATTGATTTTGACTCGCAAATGATCGCAAAAGATCGCATAAAACCTAGTTTCCACTCGTATTCTCCAAGTAACATTCTTGCTCTCCCTCAGTTTAAACAAAGAAATCCATATCCTTGATCTGCGACTTAACAGCACGCAAAGGCTTCAAACAAATCATGAGCACTAATCATCAAAGAATGTAATCGTTGCTCTCCCATGCAATAAGTAATTTATTCAATAAATTTTAAAATTAAATAATATTAAATCACTAATTAACACTGTGCTTACAGCAGTTGTGTGGACATTTAGTGAGTATCACATACAGAAAATTGTCTGTCGTTCACTTCAATTCAGCTTCATGTATTTGGCCACAAGAATTTTGACAGTCCTAGGACTGTCAAATTTCTTGTGGGACTAGGACATCCTAGGATGTTTGTAATAAGCTTTCTGTCAAAATTCTTGTGGGCAAATACATGAAGCTGACATTTCGTAAGTGCATCAGTCGAGATTCTTTGAGGCTATAACTTTATGTTAGGCCCTAAGTCACAATTCTAATTGAAATTTTTCTGAGTTTATTCAATCGATTAATGCATACGTCATCAAGATCTCTTGCATTACACTTCCAGTAGAAAATAAATCGTTTGCCCTCCGCTCTTCGATATTTCATCTTTGTATTAATTGATATTCATTCATCGAATAACTTGGAAATAAGAGAAAGCCATATAGCTTAAGCCTCACCACTAAAAAATACATTATATTATTATTATTATTATTATTATTATTATTATTATTATTATTATTATTATTAATATTATTATATTTCATTATATCATTTTAATGAACATTTTCGTTAAGAAACCAACTATAATATGATCCGATAAGATAAAAAAGCGCGAATCGGCGGAGTAGACGCTGCGGAAAGCAGGAGTTGCAGATATTTCAGACACACTGGAAAGGAGCAGAGATCCCGGCAGAAAAATGGACTGCGCTGGAACCACGTGCAGCGGCGAAGATGGCAGCAATGACGGCGGCGGCGGCGCGACAGCCGTGTCGGTCGCTTTTTCCTCGGCCGACAAAACGTCGCAGAATCGACGCTCGCCGGGAAAATCCGAGCGAAGCGCGGACGCGACGTGATTTTAAGAAACACTGGTCGGCGGCGGCCGGCCGCTTTCATGAATAAAGCCGACGTCCGTTTTTGCCGGCTGGCGGCTCTCGCGAGACCTACTCGGTTGCTATCGGTCCCTGTCCTCAGATTTGAGCAGAGGTCGAAAATTTTGACAGAGTGGCTGCAGTGTGAGCTATAAGATGATGATGTCTAGGTTGTTGACACTAGGATGAATTCAGTGGCATGGGTAGCAGAATGGAATTTATGTTCCCCGGATACTGAGAAAAAATTTAAAACTTCCTACAACATTAACATGCCTGGATTGATTGATTGATTTATTTTTCGTGTTTCCGGGCGCGTCAACTGTTATGGTCATTAGTCCCGATAGTGTAGTGCATGTTTTTTCGGGAGGTGGCGGTGATCTTCCCCCGCCGGATGGCGAGATCCAGCGCCGACCTACCGCCGGCTAGTGGGGTTTCCCCCTAACCAGGACTCTCCCACCAGCGGGGCACCGCCCCAGCCGGGACAAGCTCTAAGCTCCCGACCGGTCTCCCGGGATATGTGGTAGTGTAGTGCATGTTAGTGTAAGTGTGTGTGTAAGGGGAGAGGATAGGACAAGGAAGAGGAAGGACAGATCGCGCGCGGTCCGTGGCCCCTTTGGTAGGGTACTGCTCCGGCATTCGCCTGGTGTTGATCGGAGAAACCACGGAAAACTACCGATCAGAGCAGCCGGCTGCTAGAATTCTCCTCCAGATAGCGACTGAATTCGACCTAGCTGGAAAGCTAGTGTCGAAAATCCTGACGCCGTGAGGACTCGAACCTAGGACCTCCCGGTCAGAGGCGCTGCAGTGACATCAGTTGATGCACTGAGCTACCGCTCCCGGTAACATGCCTGGAATGAACCGTATTTGATGACAGCAGATGAATGAACCGTATTTGATGAAAACAGGAAATATTAGATTGAACTGATTCCTGATTAAGTGAACGCTGTACGCGGCTATGAAATAAACGTCTTCAATGCTAAAGTCAGTGAGCTGAATACCTATTTGGTTGTTTATTGCATGTAGGCAACCTACAGGAATCTATTGGATGCGAACAAATATTTTTCTCAGTGCGGCAGACCACCTCACCTCAAGAGAGCGTTCATGTAAGTGGCTCACTTATATACGAAGTATTAGGGGGAGGTTAAAAAAATAAATTAAAGAAATTTGTTGTTGTTCAAATCATTAACACTTTTAATTTTTGTACATCCTTTCACTGAATTCTTTAGATCCTTTAACGATTATCAGGGGTAAGCTGAATCAACATACCACACCAAACGTCTAGCGCGGATAAGCACGTGGTGTATCTGTGCTTCTGTCATCAGTAGGAAACCTTGACATCACCGCTTTAAGGTATCGATTGAGCGAGTACGTTTGTAGAGTCCTCAATTGTAGATTCGTAGGCCTCGAAATACTGGGTTCTAGTCTTGATGGTGACGAATTTTCGACACGAACTAAGCAGGTCAGTCGAACTTTGAACTGCCTGGATGAGTACCGGACAGAACAAGAACTCTGATGGGAGGTTTTCTTGGCTGTATGTAATCAATTCCAACTCAATGAACCATGGACCGCGCACGATCTTTTAATCCACTTCCCGTCCTTGGGTACTGTGTAGTCCCCAATTCTCAAATGACCAATCCACATGGTAGAAATTCTCCTTGGCAATAATGGGAATTCCTGAACTGTAGTTGAAAACTATGGAGGTTTTTAATCTACAGAGAAAGCAGTTTGTTCATTGTATTGAAGATTCATAATAATTGAATGATGTCCACAATTGATCGTAAGTTCCAGAATGTATACAAACAAAACTATGAATCAAGATTCAACACTATGGCGTTCGTTCGTAAAAGGTTTTCTATTACCGTTTACCTCCTAAACATTAGATTTACATTTTAACTTTCCAACTGTCTGCATACTGAGGAAACTTGCTCGTTTTCCTATACAAAACAAAAACAAAAAGAGTCAATAGATTTAACTGGAAACAGTTGTTAAAAAGTGTGGAAGGGCACGTGACAATTGAATATTGAATTTTCGTTCAGGTTTTTTCTCCCATATGCGATGTTTGTGATGCGAGGACATAATTATCAAAATCCGATTAAACATTTTTAATGCCTCTAGGCTAACGCTCCAAAGGAGTACCCCATCTTTTATATTAGTCTTCTTTACTTCATATTCCTTGAAGGCAAAAGGTGAATTAACATTCTGTAAAACAATGTATGTCTCATACCAGAATTTTGGTTAAGAAAAAGCTTAAAATTTTCATTATTTTAATAGTCAGGAAAAAGGAAATTTGTTTATTTTAAAAACGGTGAAACCACTTGTAAACAGGAATAATATTTTCTTCTAGTCAATTACAAAAAATCGAAGTTATCCTCGATTTGGCATTTCCCTGAGTGATATAAGAGGAACCCCTTTAGAGGTCACATTGAATATAACCTACATTGGCAACAACATGTAGTTCATGGTTAGCTCCCCACAGTTCAATACTTCTCGACCGCTATACCAGCGCGCCACACGGGCGCCCCTTCTCGCAACTTATTTACTGACAACTCCATCTCCTTCCCTAAATTGACACCGGTTTGGAGCATCGACAAAAGCAAGGTCGAAATGTCCACAAACAAGCGCCCTGTGAATAATGAGCAAAGCGGAAAGGTCGCAAGGGGCAGCCGAGGGGCCCGTTGCACGTACGAGCACATCCTGCGCTTGGCGAGGGTGCGGGTGCGGGCAAGGACGAGGACGAGGGCGAGGGCGAGGGAGGGCGCGCTAATCGATGTGACCTCGCGCTGCGCGGCGGAGCGACGTTTCCAGAATAAGCGGCCTCCTGTGACGTGGCGCGCGGGAATACAATACGCGCGCTGCGCGTGACGGAATTGGCCGCCGCGGCGCCGGTCGGCCCTGAGGCCACCGGAAGCAGGGCGGACGCCGGAGGTGAAGGGAAGGGCAAGGGGGACGTGGAGGGGCGAGGGGAGGATGTCGGAGAGGGGCGGAGAGAGACGGTGGAACGGGACAGGATATGGGAGAAGAGCGAAGAAAGTTGGAGAAAGAGAGGAGGGTAATAAGGAAAAGAGGAACAAGGACGGGAAAGAGCGAGAGAGGGTCAGGAGATCGGAAATGACGGGGTGATTGGTGAGCGGAAATAGAATGATGAAGAATGGAAGGAGATGGGGGTGGGAACCCAGGGCAAAACAATTGGCTGTAGAGCACGATACGAAGAATAGTGTTTTTTTTCTAATGTAGTGAACGAAATTCCCAAAGGTTATGTCGCAATCGCAGACTAAGATAAAATTGTGAATTGATACAAACGTACAAGTTTTGATGAATAACAATTCGGTGAGTGAATCTGTTTAATTAGAGGTTATCTTGGTCCATTTAAGAAGGAACGAATTCCCCTTGAAATCCTTATTTAAATGCCTTTAAATTATTTTTGCATGACATAATTACGAGTATAGTAACATTTCCTTCTGTTAAGGCAAAAAAGCATCAGCTTTAGTACTTCTTACCACTACCAGCATATTTTTAACTCGCATACAAAATATAATGAAAATAAATAATATATAAAAAACGTATGTATGATGAAAGGGAATTTCCAGTACCGAATGCATAATTTAAATCTAATTTGAGAGTTATAATACGTCGTAGTACTATTTACTAAGTTTGAACAACTGTTTTCGCACATATTACAATGCTACTAACCATTTCATGGGTGAATTTTCACAGTATTCGGTTGGTGAGAACCACTAATATCCACTACAGTTTTATTTTTTAAAAGATGGCGTTTAAAGTGAAAAGCAAATGTTCAAAAAATCGACGAATGTTTTATATTCACTTCATGGCTTATATTCGCATGAACGGAAATGAGGTGTTGCTTGGGGACAAGAGAGGACACCCGCATCTGCAGGGCACACATCGTCGGCCCCGGGCGCAGACAATGGAAATCCTTCAGGCCAGACCCTACTCACTGACGCGTGTCCGAGTCAATAGATAGCTTTGTGCGCCGAGGAAATTTGTTTACGCGGCGGTCACACCTCGCGTCATGGATAGGAGTGTGTGTTCGGGAGGGCGCCTCTGTCGAGGGGAAGCAATGTGACTTTGAGAAGCAGGTCCCTCTGTGGAGAGAGAGAGAGAGAGAGAGAGAGAGAGAGAGAGAGAGAGAGAGGGAGAGAGGGAGAGAGAGAGAGGGAGAGAGAGGGAGAGAGAGAGAAGAAAGAGAGGCAGACAGTCAGAAAAAGAGAGAAAGGGACAGAGAGAAACAGGGAGAGATGGAGACAGAGGGACAGACAGAGAGGAACAGAGACAGAGGGACAGACAGAGAGATAGAAACAGAGAGAGGGAGTGAATGGGATCCAAAGAGTGCTAGGAAGTCGGATATCCAGAGCGAGCTAGAGGGAGGGGAAGCTAGGGGGAGAGATGTAAAAGAGGGAGAGGAGAAATGCAGTCTGAGCGAGATAGGTGGAGTGCGTGTGTGTGTGTGTGTGTGTGTGTGTGTGTGTGTGTGTGTGTGTGTGTGTGTGTGTGTGTGTGTGTGTGTGTGTGTGTGAGAGAGAGAGAGAGAGAGAGAGAGAGAGAGAGAGAGAGTAAAGTAAATTTTCACAAGAAAAAGTTAGTTATAGTCGATTGCTATTAACATTCAAAATTGCCAATTACCAACAAGAGTGAGATCGATTAATTAGAATTTTTCATTACAGAAAAGATGATACTCTAGGGGTTAGTAAGTTAAGTATTTGTGCAGCGCCATATTCCTTCGACCCACTCGCGATTGACCCAACCTGACGGCCGCGTTTCGGCGCCTGGACATGGGCATCTACCGCGTCACCCACGATTCTAAAGGCCCAAGGGCCCCGGCCGCCGCACTGCGCCGGGGCCCCCAGTGGCCTTGCGCCCGCCTCGTTAGCAGCGGCGACGGCGGCGGCGGCGGCGGCGGCGGCGGCGGCGGCGGCGGCGGCGGCGGCGGCGGCGGCGGAGGAGGAGGAGGAGGAGGAGGAGGAGGAGGAGGAGGAGGAGGAGGAGGAAGAGGAGGAGGAAGAGGAGGTCGGGGCAACGAAGGCAGAAGCAGCGGCAGCGGCGGCGCCGCGTCGGGGAAGTCGGAGGTGGTGGCGGAGGCAGCTCGTCGCGCCAGACTGTCAAGGAGAGGCCGAAAATACTCCTCTTGTTCTTCTACGTCGTCTTTTAGTTACTATCCCCTACTATGTACGGAGGGAAACAGAAAGAAGAAAGACATTTGCGTTAAAGTTTTGATTTGCTATGGTTCCCAAATATCATCCAGCACTTCTCAAAAGAAGGGTAATGGTAATTAGAAACATTCGACAAGTGGCTTTAAATGAAAAACGCTCCCACCGCAGGTTGAGCCCACTTTTCGGAGGAAGATCCTCTTGAGAGGTGAGGGCCATTCGGTATCGATCGATAGATCGGGATTCTTCGGGGGCTCTCCTCTCTTTTTCCTAGGGCTTTTATCCAGCCGACAGCCGGTTGCCCTTTACGTCCCGAAGGGACGCATATTCGACCGTACACTAGACAAACACTCTTGCGGGCTCCTCTGATCTGGAGTCAGCAGAACGCGAGGCCCTCCGCGACAACACACACAAAGTCAAGGGACTAACAGCCATGCCCAAGGCGGGACTCGAACCCGCGACACTTCGGACCGAAGCGCTGAGTCGGTACTCGCTCTTAGCCACCTCGGCCATTCAGGTTGGCGCTCTCCTCTCTACTATAATAGTAATTTTTTAGCAGAATCTTTACGATACCTACTATTTCATGCGAAATCCTTGAGAAATGCGAGGATGCGCAAATTACATCTCGACAAGCGCTGTTTCATTGGCAGGAACAGCTGCAAGCCTCTCAAAACTAGCACAGCTGCAGCGACGGTAGCTACCACAGCAGCCGCGGCGGTGGCGTCAGAAGAAACACGCAGGGTGAAGTCGGCGCCATAAAATTTTCAGGCGGGTTTTTTGTTAACTCGCTCAATATGAGACACAGCGCAGTCGGGGCATTATTTTTATTGTTTCCTCGCGTCAGTTGACTTTTTTTGGTTTCCGGGCGTTCCCATTTTCGTCTCGAGGTACTTTTTGCGACACGTTCGTGCTGCCCGGAGTCCCATGTGATCTTTCCTGCGCTCTTTAACACGCGAACTCGCTCCATAAACTTGTGGAAATTGTTCGTATGGAGGCTGCTATAAAAAAAATACTTAAAACACAAAAAATTAGTAGAAATGGAAACTTGCTGATAGACTATATGAATATTACAATTAATATGTGATTACAATATTAATGTATTCACAAATATTGTTATTGTTTCATTTATTACCACTGGCTCTCTATAAATGAGAACTATTGAAACACTTCACTCCTGTTCCATTTTAATTTTCAATCATTCACGGAATGTTCATGTATAGTAAATAAGCGGTTGTCTAAAAAGTGGAAAAAATAAAAGATACATTGTTTCCGAATTCAAAATAATGGATTCAATATTATCATTTCTCTATTATGTGATAACTTTCACTGAATGTAAACAGTCCTCAGAACTATAAATACAATAATATAAGGAAGTGATGGGGTGGGTCGGGAAATGAATCGACAGCATCACCCCAAAACGAGGAACTTGTGATTGAAGTAGTACAGTATTAAAAATATATACTTCTCATTAGGATAAAAGAAAGAACTGCACTCATTGGAAAGGTTTGCGTACATATGGAGATTCGTTTTGGAGACGATTGCTGTTGGGGAAGGGATAAACTTCCTGAACACGCAATTCGGTGCTTGAAAATAAATATTCAAGAACTAATTAAGTGAATGTTACATGCAATGATGACAATCACTATGTCGGGGGTTGTTTACAGCATTAATTTAAAGTCAAATTAGGTGCAAATGTGAGTTGCAGATCCTTGGCACTTGCGTATCTTTTATCAAAGAGCACTGACGTACGTCAACAACAACAACAACAACAACAACAACAACAATAATAACATAATAATAATAATAATAATAATAATAATAATAATAATAATAAAATAACAAAAATTAATATGACCACAAAGTTTTTTTTTGTTTCCTCAGAACATATTATTATCATGGAAGAATAAAAACATTAATTAGAACTGTTTATTTCGCAGCCAAAGACTAAGTATTTTACTTCATATACCAGCAGTCTTTTGAACTACATTGAAGATATTTTCAATGGTAATAATGTATCATTTCTTAGATACATTTCTTCACTTGACCAAAAAACAACGTCTTCCAGGTAATGTGTCACTGGTCCTGTGCACCGTCAAAATGTGCGCGGAACGGAAGGCTGATCAGTCGCGAGCTAGGAGTGGAGGTGTGGTTCGGCGGGGGGGGGGTGGATAGGCACAGGGCGGGGGGAGGGAGTCGAAGGCGGCGGCGCTCCTGCGGTCGATACCTCGAGGCCTCATCCACGTAATGGAGGCCACGCCACCGCCCCCGCGCCCCAGCACTCGGCGCCGCGACGCGACGCGAAGGCAAGGGGCGGGCACGCGACGCGACACGAGCGGGCAGGGTGACCTTCCCAAGACACTGCTGGATTATGTATTTTTGGAATACATTAAAACGTAATTTACATGCTACCAGGTCACTACGCTTTGCGCCAGCATTATCGGATTGATTGATTGTTAGTGATTCCGGGCGTGTCAACTATTATGGTCATTAGTCCCGTAGGTGTAGTGCGTGTTTTTGTTCGGGAGGTGGCGGTGGTCTTTTCCCGCTGGATGGTCAGATTCGGCGCCGACCTACCGTCGGCTAACGGGGTTTTGCCTAACCAGGTATCTCCCAACAGGGAGCACCGCCCCAGTCGGGACAAGTTCGAAGTCCCCGATCGGTCTCCCGGTATGAGTAGTGCATGCTTGTGCAAATGTGTGTGTAAGGGGTGAGGATAGGACAAGGAAGAGGAAGGAAAGTTCGCGCGAGGTCCGTGGCCCGTTTGTTAGGGTACTGCTCCAGCATTCGCCTGGTGTTGATCGGAGAAACCTCGGAAAACTACCGACCTCAGCAGCCGACCGCTAGAATTCTCCGCCATACAGTATTGCCGGTCTCCGCAGCGACTCTGACCGGGAGGTCCTAGAGTTCGAGTCCTGACAGAGGAAGGATTTCAGCATTTGATCGTTTTCATCGGCCGTTTGGAGGACATTTGTAGCGGCCGGCTACTCTGATCGGTTTCTTTTATCACAACCAGGCGAATAACGGAGCAGTCCCCTAACAAACGGGCCACGGACCTCGCGCGATTTCTTCTTCCATCATTGTGCCCTCCTCCCCCCGTAAGACACACACAATTTACACTTACATGCACTACCCTACACTACACTGGTGTGGTCGTGCTCCGCTGTGAGGATACGTGGAGAAGATTTTCCCCGCAAGCCGTCGTGTAGGTCGAACATGTGGGTGAAAATTGATTAGTCATACAAGTTTGTTTTTGTTTCAGATTCTTGATTCCAATATTGTTTTGTACTGTTTATTGATTTTCCGCCTTCCCTATAAATTGCATCTGTGATTCGTATAGCAGTGTCCTAAGCCATATTGCTACAAGTTAAAACTAAAAAATACACACTGTTGTAAACTGAGTCTGGTCGTTCACGATCATTAAGCTTTGAAGTAACAACGATTTCTTCCAAGATTTCATGTTGCTCATGATGATCAGGAAATAACATTAAATGGACTTTATAGATATATTTGGATAAAGGCTTTTGTGGAATTCTTTAACCACGAACTATATTTTAATGAATATCTACTCGAAGACCACAAACGAAACATCATTTTCTATCCCGCAGTCAACGCTAGTTTTGGATCTGGTATTGGACACTATAATGTACATTTTTTAACTAGTATTTTTTTTAGTAACTTACCTTCTTGAACTCCGAATTTCGCTGCCGCTGACGGTAGGTCGGCTGAAACACAACATTAATTATCAGTCAATTATCACTGAATAATTATAATGAACAACAAAAAAATAATCTTATGAAAATGAAAAATATTGCCTTGCAGGTTCACTGCCGATTAACCCATTTCAATACCACTTCACTTATGGTCTCATTGGTATGGTTTTACACGTTCATTGAAGAACTATACTTCAAGCAACGGACAGAGGACGGAAATTGAAAACACATTGAATGCGTAAATGGTTAGGATAAGAGATCGTGAGAGGCAAAAGACACACTGAAAATGAGAATCTACATCGCACAACTTATACACATTTATAATAATTGTAAATTCTTGTACTTTACAATATTGGGAATACGTTAATTAATTAAATAATAATATCAATTAATTAATATTATTATCCAAAAGACTGTTCACAACATTTGTATTAAACAAAATAGTTTTATTCGAATGGAAGGAATTTGATAAAGAAATATTAACAACAGTTAGATGTTCAAAAAAATTCGAAAATGTTCTTTCCAAAATATATTGACAAGTTTATTAATAAAGACATCAATATTTTCTATATTTTCAAAATACAAAAGACTATCGATGATTAATCGGTACCCATTGACGTTGTCTACTTATCAAATTATAATTATTATTCATAGTCTTAATTTGATGAGTAGACAAAAAGCAAATGGTGCGCCAACAGTACATACTTTCTCGCATCATTGGAAACGGTTTTGAAATATTATAATATTGTATTTTCAACCTACAAACACTTCAGCCATCACTTGAAAGAGTCC
Organism: Teleogryllus occipitalis; assembly: GCA_011170035.1. Classification (NCBI taxonomy): domain Eukaryota; kingdom Metazoa; phylum Arthropoda; class Insecta; order Orthoptera; family Gryllidae; genus Teleogryllus; species Teleogryllus occipitalis. The sequence goes on along the minus strand of BLKR01006973.1, from coordinate 6,432 downwards.
AAACCAATTCAAAAGTAGCGCCTGTGGTGCATATCTGTAATTATTTCGAAACAGAAGTAATTTCTTACTTCTACAAAAGAAACAAACAGGAATAAATTCCAACTGTTCTCGTATTCCCAGCACCTCACACAGGCAGGCAAAGATAATTTCATTCATGCTATCCTTGATTACATCGATGATTCTAATTTTTGAATAATTATACCAGAATCAACGATCAAGCTTTAGTAAAGTGAAAGCAGTGTGTAAATTAAGCATCAAAGCTTTATTACAGAATTCATTTAAGAAAAAAACCTCATCAATACTGTAATTTTGCAATCTTAATGTTCTGCAGTTTTCGAAAATTAGAGAGTTCGCCAAAAATGGGACCAGCACCACGTTCTGTGCCGTTCTTTGCTACACACGAAGAGAAGAATTAAAGAAACAAATGGACCCGTTTTGGAGAAAATAATTTTTCAAAATGTGTCAATATTGCACTTAAAATTACGGGAAAACTACTCTTATTTTCGAAAACTCTGACACTACCTTATTTCGAGATTTGTCTTTGAGAAACACATTTCATTAAGGAGAAAACGTCTCTATCTTCAATATTAAAGTTGTAGGAAGACGCTGAAAAACTTCTGAACTTTTGAAATTTCGAGAAAATCAGAGATTTAAATGACAATGAGACCTACATTATTTTTGAGAGCTTCAAAAATATTTCCTATCCGAGAACGAAGTTTAATAAAAGCATTTGGAGTCATTTTGAGACAATTTTAAAAGTTATTTTGAGGATTCACGAAAAGTATTCCCAAAATTTAAAATACCAGTTCATCAAATGCACAGGAAGACAAAATCAGCATGATTAACTGAGGATTATGAAATGAGAATATCCTGAAAACAGTTTAGCCGCTAGCGCTGTTCACAGTCAGGCAGCAGGATAGACTTTTTGCCGTAAGCCAGTTTTTCGGTATGAAGAACCAACAAAATGCGATAAGAGGAAGTAGTTTACTACTTATTGGAATAAAATTCATTGATTTTTCGTGTATCAGGGTCCACAACATGCGTTTTTCTGTTGAAAATCGCATCGCAGTTTTTCCCAGCGGCATTACAATACTTTCTCTATACTACATAAGTAGTATACGAGAAGGGAAAAATATGGTAGCATTTTTATTTTTCTTAATCAATCGGTCGGAGCTTCGATTATAGCACGGGGATTATTATAGCACGGGTATTCTGACACAGGCCTCCTGGGAACCGGCCCCCATTAAATAGCCTGCGCCCTTCCAGTGCCGCCAATTCAATGTAACAAAAGGATCGCTGTAAGGGCAGGAATAGTAGTACACGTTTGAAATCTCCCTTTTGGGAGGAGCTTATTTTCGCGGGCTTCCCCCACCGCTGCTACAGTGGCAGATTTCTTGGCCTACTGCGCGCACGCGGTTCGTCGCCCTTCCCCAGAAAGGAGGAGCTATGTCACCTCTGTCACTGCAGCCTTCGCTGTCCCTTTCGTCATTGTCGCCCTCTGAGGAACTGTGACGAAAAGAAACAATAATTTTGTCCCCTTCGTTGATGATCATATCTGTTCTCACACATTTTTCCTCGATTTTCTTCACGTGTTCACAACATTTCTTCCATCGATACAGGCAATATTTAGAAAATAATGTTCGGCATATATTTTAAGTCGCAAAGGGGTACTGATGATTTGTTTAGCTTCACAATTCTTAATGTAATCCCAAACTAATTTGATGAGATTGAGATCGGGATGATAAGAAAGGAAGTTGATGCCACATTACCTGTCGATTGTCTTAGAAACGATTGTCTTAGAAACAAATAAACACAATATTACGCCTGTGAACTTCACTTGAATTAGGCCTACACTAAGACACACCACACTGCACAGCACGCAAAGACGAAAGGGACAGGACTGAGGATCAGGGGCGATGCTTCTTGTGCACGTTTCTGTTAATAATAATAATAATAATAATAATAATAATAATAATAATAATAATAATAATAATAATAATAATAAGAGTCAAGGTTGGTCCAAAGACAGCTGAAATTGTTTTGATTTGGGTAGCTTACCCTTGTACTGCGCGTTGGATCAGGTAAAACAGCCTGCCTGAGCATTCACATCTCTCTTCTCTCCCCCGGCCCCCCTGTTGGCGCGCAGTGCGAGTGAGACCAATATTTTCAGAAGTAGCAGTTGCTGATAGGAGTCACTTCTCCTTGCGCATGCGCATTCGATGGGAAATTACTAACTTGTTCTGCTATAGCAAAAGATAACCTTGTATCAAGACAGCACATATTTCGAAGAAGTCCCAACTACCAAGGGAGCACCAACTACCGAGAGAGCTCTACCTACTGAAGGAGCCCCATCTACCAAAGGAGCTCCGTCTATCAAAGAATCCGCTTATGCCAAAGAACCCCTTATCTATTGCAGAATGTACACTCATCGAGACAGCACCAAGTTCCGAGAAATAACAAGCCAAAGCCAATGTATTCCAAAATACCGAGGGATTTCAACCAACCGAGTGAACTCCACCTACCGAAAGAGCCCCACCTACTGAAGGAGCCAAAGGAACCCTACCTAGCGAAGGAACTCCACCTAACGGAGAAGCCCCACCTGCCGATGGAACCCTACATACTCAAGGAGCCCCACCTACCGAAGGAATCCCACCTACCGAGACTACCTCATCTATTGAAGGGGCCGAAGGAATCCCACCTAGAGAAGGAAACCCATCTAACAAAGGAGCCCCACCTACCGAAGGAATCCCATCTACCGAGACTACCTCATCTATTGAAGGGGCCGAAGGAATCCCACCTAGAGAAGGAAACCCATCTAACAAAGGAGCCCCACCTACCGAAGGAATCCCACCTACCGAGACTACCTCATCTATTGAAGGGGCCGAAGGAATCCCACCTAGAGAAGGAAACCCATCTAACAAAGGAGCCCCACCTACCGAAGGAATCCCACCTACCGAGACTACCTCATCTATTGAAGGGGCCGAAGGAATCCCACCTAGAGAAGGAAACCCATCTAACAAAGGAGCCCCACCTACCGAAGGAATCCCACCTACCGAAGAAGCCCCACCTACCGAGGGTACCCCACCTCCGGAAGAAACACGGAACACAACCTACCGAGAGAAGTTGGAGCCCTCCGGTCAAGTTCTACGCCTCAGGCCCCAGTCCGCCGATGCCGAATCCGCCTTCACCCTAGGAGATGCTTCGCGCGAGGCGTCCATTTTGTTGGAAGGGCGGCGTCCGCAAGGCGACGTGGGGCGACGCTCGTGTGCATTCGGGCCGGAGTGGGCGTCGGAGCGTCCGGCGCGCCGGCCGACCTTCACCTCCTTTCGCCTCCTGCTGCACGTGCGCCCTCGGCCGCCGCCACCGCCGCCCACTGAGCCGCGGTGCACCGCACAGCGCCACGCCCCCGCGTTGCCCAGCCCTCTTAAGCCGAGGAGAGGCTGGGTTTCATGTCCCAGAATAGTAATTGACAAGCGGCCTGCAGCAGCAACAATGCTGCTGAACAATCACGCGAAACGGTTATCCAAAAGTGGAACGTTCAGGAACAAATAAATCATTCTCATAAAATACTAAAATGAATTAAATACCTCAACAAAAGCATCCTTCATAAATTCTACAATAATATGTGAACGGATCTCAGAACAACAGTTCTTTACATACTAAGAATATCGAAAAATTTGCTGTTCTGAAATGCAATACGTGATAAGCAATATTTAATGGCGGGCGACTTCTTGGATCCTTGCCGCAGGAGGTCAATTGTATTGTAAGCAGTGACGGACTGAGTACAAAAAATTCTGTCGATAAGCCCGTTGTAAAAATAGACGGAATACCAGCATCAAAAAATTTCATTTTTCAGTCAAAATCATTACTGTATTTTTCCCAGGTTCCTGGGTGGACGAAACCATGGACACCTCTCACGTGGTGGAGGCTGCGTAGATTTCTTTCCATTTGTGCGCGCGTTGCAAATTACTAATACAGATATAATACGCTCATATAAAGCTAAATATAGATGCAGATGATGTTTGTAAACCGAGGCGAAAGCGGAAGTTTGAAAAAAGGGAGCAAATTTTCATGTAAATACATATTTACATTAAATAGCTATAAGATATCTGCTTCTAATAATTTGTTAGAATTTTCAAGACATTCTGAATAAAACCTGTTATGTTCGGAATAATACACGCTTTAACCAACACAGATTTATTAACACAGAAAGTACATCAGGTACACTTCCAGAACCAAAAGAATGTACCAAATCACAACAGCCAAAGTCGAATACCAAATGTCCAGGAGATGTACAAAAACTAGCAGGGTCTAACAGATAATCGATACAGAATTCCAAATAACTTGCCGGGCCAACAATCACTTTATCACAGTACGTATCTCCTAGCTCTACTACACACAATAACCAAAACTCTAGTGCTCTCTGCTGTCCGGGCTGGCGGCGCCCGCTCTTAAAGCGGGCGGCGCTGCAGATTCGCAACCCGGCTGCTGGCTCTCCGGCCAGCTCGTCACTTGGGATTGGGCGGCGTTTTCCTTGCTCCGCTGCCTCCGCCGACTCCCTTAATTACCGCTGAGCGCTGCCCTCTAGGCGCGCTCTTCAAACGACGTTCACAGCCGCGACAAAACCCATTTTTATTTTATATACTTTGATATAATTACACATGGTGACATACTTTATTTCCGATGTATTTCTCACATACTTCGTTGCATTTCAAAATATTTACGCTGAAACGAAACATTTAAGTGTCACGTTTACCTGTAGTCCGCACGTTACTGCTTTTGTATTTCTGTTAAACAAAGCATGGGTGGTTTCAGGTACTACGTTCTCTTACCATATATACTGTTTTATCACCATCACATTCAGACAAGAATTGTACCACCAATTCAAAGAGCTTAGAGATGCGAATCACTTAGTTTCAAAACTATCCGTCGTTCCCCACGTGCAAAAACATAATTATTATACCTATTATACTTTTACTAACCAACTCTTTTCTTTCGTATTCCGGCCCACACACTCACTCACTCACACACACACACACGCACACGCACACACACGCACGCACGCACACGCACACACACGCACGCACGCACACACACACACACACACACACACACACAAAGACTACACAAAAAGGAATGCATTTATCACAGTAGAATGAACGTGAAAGAGAATAATCGGAATTTCGAATTATTTCATTTCACCAGATATAGCAATCGGAGCAAAAAAAGGGGATTTCATAAAAAACATTCTTCAATTCTTCACCCCTCATCGAAGAGGAAAAACCTATGAGACGGAACACAGCCCTTTGATTGAATCTCCCCTTCAGCGATTGAGGTGGACAAGGTGCGTGGGAGACAACCGCAACTCCCACGCGATGATTAAAGAGACGGAGGGTGCAATTTCTAGAGTTGCTATCACATGTGAAAGATTAATTAGTTGTTTTTTTTCAACCTTTCTATATATTTCTTCATTTATTTTCTTTTTCCCTTTTCTCCCATTTCCCCTTCCTTTCGTTCTGCTTAAAAGCGCACCTCACGTGAAACTTAACTTTCCCGAATTTGGAATGTAATTCGATTGATTACTAGTGATTTTGGGCGCGTCAACTGGTAATGTCATGGCAACGAAAATGAACCAAAACTGAAATGTTCGTTTTAAATTTGCATGGCCTTGAGTCAACCAGTTCGATCACATAATATCAGTTTTGGAGAAAATGGACTGAAAGGTGTAGGACACTAATGCTGACCACGGACAGACAAAAGATAGACGGACAGTGACTGATTGAGTGATTAATTATTGTGTTTCTGGACGCATCAATAAGCAATGATCGATGTTCCCGTAATTGTAGTGCACGTTTTGCTATGGAAATGGCTGTATTCTACCCCTGCAGCACGGTGAGACCCGGCGCCGAACTACAAGCCCTCCCCCAGCAGGGCACCGTCCCAATCGGAACTCTCATGGATCTCGACAAATGTGGTAGTGTCGCGTATGAAAGAGTAAGTGTGCGTAAGTAAGAGGTAAGGATAGGACAATGAAGAGAACAATATTGTCGCAAATAGTCCATGGTGCCTTTGTTAGGTTATTGCTCCGGTATTCGCCTGGTGTTGATCGGAGGGACTGCAGAAAAGTACCAGTCAGAGCAGTCGGATGTTAGAATTCCTCTTCAGACAGCGACTGAATTCGACATAGCTATAGAGCTTGTGTCGAAAATCCTACCACGGGACTCGAACCCTAAGCAGTTACTTCATTTGATGCCTTGAGCTACCTCACCCAGTTGGTGGGACGAACAGATGGACAGATATACGGACAGACGGACATACACAACGGTTGGACAGACGGACATACACAAATAACAAACTAAAATAGGCAGACGGACGCACGCGGACGGATGGACGGACGGACGGATGGATGGACGGACGGACGGACGGACGGAC